>JARQOC010000004.1:291909026-291941129 GCA_033576535.1 Allobates femoralis | reverse complement strand
AGCTGCTCCTGCCTGGAGGTCTGGGCCAGGGGATGAGGAGTGTCCCTCTGATGGCTGGCGCCTGATGGGAAGGGGAACACTTCTGGGTTGCACAAGAAGTGCTGTCGCACATCGAGGTTGCGGTCTGGAAGTTGTACCTAGATGCGCACACACTGCACCTCTATAATGGACTTCGGTATGGACAAAAGTTGTCAGCAGCTCACAGGCAGCAATGGCAGACCCTGCAGTATGGACGCCTGATGCATCGGAGGATCCCAAATCCCAGCCTACCATGGTACTTCCGGGAGTATGGATGGCTGAGTGCCTTTGTATGGCAGACATTTATGCTAATAGGTGCTTTTCTATGTCAGTTTGGGGTACAAAAGCCACCTCTAAGCAGAAAAACAAAATTTGTGCCCTTTGTGTGATAAGTCTCTATCCAAAGAGTATGAGAAATGGATATGTTGCCCATGCATAGAGGGAACTGTAGCAGAAGAAACCCCTTCACTGCTCAATAACTTCATCCCTAATAAGGGTTTTAATGTTAAGACGACTGTTAGAAGGGAGATTGCACTGGATGCTGCACCCGTAACCTGCGCAAACACCCCTCTCCCCCCGCAGAGTTACCGGCCATTAAAGAGGACCTTTGGCTCCAGCCACAAGCCACCTCCTATTTGGCTCCTCAATGCAAGTTTTCTAAGTGTATTATCTCGGGGTACAGGGGGGCTCAAGGGCTGGGGGACCCCTTGCCTGGATGCAGCAGACATGCTGCATCCAGTGCTGTAATTAGATCACCATGCCTGGTTTGGTGACAGGTCCTCTTTAATGTCTGCTCCAAAGAAGAACCAGGTGACCTCGTCCTGTCAGACCACATACGGCTTCCACAGATGAGGAATTAAGCCATCCATTTTTTTTCGACAGACTATATAGGTAAATTACTGAAACTGGTCAGATTTACTACAGGGGTAGAAACCTCTAAGGAACAGCGGTCTATACAGGACTCTGTTCAGTAATCTCGAGGAGGAAAAACGTGTCTTCCCTTTTCATGACAACTTGCTGGCACTTACTATAAAGGAATGCAAAAAAACAGTTAAGAAAATGGCGGTTCCCCAAACTCTGAAACATAAATACCACTTTAGTGAAGATGTGTATGATAAATGGGAGAAAGCACCTAAACTTGACACTGTAAATGCCAAAACTTCTAAGGGGGTTGCACTTCCATTTTGAGGACCTGGGTTCCCTAAATGACCCACCTAGATAAAAAGGCAGAGGCCTTTCTGAAGTCAGCTTGGGAAGCATCTTCATGGTCCTTTCAACCAGGGTTACCAGCCACCTGAACGGCAAAATCGATGATTAGATGACTGGAGGAGTTAAGGGATAAGATAAGTGCCCAAGAAAAACTCTTGGAAGCAGTACCTTTTTGATTAAAAAAAAAAAAAATGTATTTGAAATTTCAACAAAACGTATGGCAATACAAAATGCAATTGTATATGTTTCAGATGAGTAACAGCTTATATATACTAGGCACAAAAACTGGTTGTACAGTGTATAACCCCTTTCCCCCCCCCTCACCTCAAACTCTCCCATTTAACTCTATACCAACAGCAACTGTTCGTCACATAGTAAAACATGAATCATATCAAAATACAATATTTTCTAAGGCATTAGGTCGGAAGATTGCGGGCCTCTGGACAAATGAGTGCTTTCTCTTAATAGAGCAGCTGAGGCAAGCCCCGGGTGGTCCATCCAACCACCCAATACGTTCTCCAACTGTGCATATTGTCCTCTCTGTACATATGTTTTGTTCCATCATAACAAAAAAAATTATAATAAGGGAATACTTGGTATGTGGTATAGGTTGGTGCAGGGTATTTTAAAGGTTTATTTTGTGATCTGGAGGAAACTTGAGCCCTAGGGGTCTCCTCTCAATGGGGTTGTGATTGGGCGCCCTTTATGTGTTTGGATCACAATTGAAGATATAAGTAGGTTTCCGTTGCACTAGTGAAGTCTGTTACATTAGTAACACGCTGTGAAACCGTAACCTTTGCCCATACTAATATAATACCCTAGTTGCCAATAAGTGACTTAGGTGAAAAGGACATTGGGGTTTGACCCATGTTCAGACTGTACCCTTGATTTACCTTTTGGATGTGTGATGTGACTGCACCCTAATAATAGTTCATCGGATTTTAGGGAGAGCCGTCGTGGAACGGGGACACCGTATAAATTAGGTGTTTAAAACTCCGTTGCTAGGCAGGACTCAGAACAGGGAAATGATAGAGCCTTTCATCCCTGTGTGAAGTGTGTTTTTATAGACACTAGGTGTGGGACAGCACTGATTTTGTTATTTTAACAAATAATTTATTAAGTTATATTTGAAATAGTGCACTTTATATTGCATATACCACATACAGGTTTCTAGCCACAGTCTGTTATACCATTCATCCGTGGTAACCTCCTCCATTTATCCTAGAACGCAGGTCAGTGGATTCCTCAGGATATCCACCCCTGTAATTTCTCGTGTTAAGGGTTTGCACACAGAAGGTCTGTAGGTTGGGGCAGGACCACCTCATATGCAGAATATCTGTCTCATCTTGCAAGTTCACACAGACTTAAATTTTACTTTTTAAGATTAAGATTTATTATTTTTTTTATTTAATTCAGAGTCCTGAAAAGGGCCTTTTTGAGTGCATCTTTAGCTTCTAATACTTGATTGGCCAGCCTTTGCTCTTGAGCACCAACTTGCATCTCTGTGGCATTGAGTGAACAAGCTTCTGCAGATGTTCACAAGTGATGATGTGGTTCCAGGCCTGTATCAGAGCCTCAATCAACTCTCTTGGTCCTTGGCTGTTTTTTAGATATCTCTATTGATACCTTGTGCTACAAATTTTCAATTGGATTGAGGTCCGGGGACAGGGCTAGCCAGTCAATAGTGGCCATCTTGTTCTTTTTTTTTTTTTTTTCTCCATTCCGTTACTGTCTTATCTCTGTGACAAGGAGCATTATCATCCTGGAAGATCTAATCCCCTGAAAACAGGTTTTGAGCAGAAGGCAGCATTTTCTTATTAAGTATGTCTATGTATTTTTTTTGCATTAACCATACCCTCCACAATATGAAGCCTTCCAACACCCATTGGCTGCCATGCAGCCCCAGACCATTGCTTTCATCGGATGTTTCACAGAGAAGCTCAAACACTCTGGCTTGTACTTTTCATGTGGAAACCTTCTCACATAAGACTTGCCATCATTTCCTAAATTGCAAAAAGTGCTTTCATCACTAAATAGCTCTTTTTCCCGCCCCTCCTTCCTCCATTTTGAATATTTCAATGCCCACAGTTCTCGCCTTTGTCTTTGTATGGCTGTCATCAATGGCTTATTTCGGGCCTTGCACCCTCTCAATCCTGCTTCCAAACATCTCTTCAACAGTTGATGTTGCTACCTCAATATTGCACTTTTCTTGCCATTCTCGCAGAAGCTGAGGAGAGGTGAGCTTTCCATTGGTAAGGGATGTTCTTATCAGTACTCTATCCTCCCTTTTAGTTGACTTTCTGGGCCGACCAGATCTGGGCCTGTCCTGGGTAATTCCAAGCTGCTTATGTTTCTGCAAAATTCTTACGACTGTACTCTGATTACAGCCGACCTTACTTGCGATCTGGGGACCAGTATAACCCTCTTCATGTAGCACCACAACTCGCACACGATCCTCCGCTGACAAAAATCTGAAGGCTTCCATCATAAAGCTCTACAGTATGATTCACTAGATAGACCAACAGATCAAACAAAGCAGCAGATGTGATGCAATGTAATGGAATGTGATTGGCTGCCATATCCAGGTTATGATTGGTCACAAGAACCTAATCTGTGATTGGCTAATTTTGGCTCTGAAGCTGTACAATATTTAGTTGTGCTTTCAATTCCCATATTGTTGCAATAATGTCAGGCAAAACTGCTTCAAAAGCTAAAAATATTATACAGGGAGAGAATGCAAAATTGTATTCTGAACAAAACCATATATAATATGTCATATTGGCATTGAAGATACAAGGATTGGCTCAGAGGAAAGTCCTTCCTAAGCTCTTTAAAGATATTTAGTGTGCCACCAACAAACAGCTGTGACACATACCATATCCCCACTCGCCTCCACTGGCCAAATCCCCTCAAGCATCGCAGCTCCACCAGTCTGGGATAAAACCAGATCGATGCGTAACACGAGAATGCAGTTATGCCCCTCTATTGTCTAACTCTGTGCCAAATTTTATCGAGCATGGCAATTGTCGGGAACTTTCTAGAACTCACTCTGAACCTCCCAGCCTCCAAACTTGCAAGCAACGGACCTCTACCCACTATGAACTCAAGAATTTTCACGGCCGACGTAGATTTAACTGGGTCAGTCCAACACACCATGTGCTGACATTGAGATGCTACATAATAAATCCATGGGTCTGGGACTGCTAAGCCTCCTTCCTCTTTTGATCTTTGTAAATGCTCAAATTTAATATGTGCCCTGCCCCCTTTCCAAACCAAATCCCTAAAGAGAGAGTTCAGTCGATTAGAATGTGTTCTTTGTCAACCAAACCGTGGCAGCATGGAATATATAAAAGGAGTTGGGACATTAAGATCATTTTAATTAGGTTTGCTCTACCTGCCACAGACAGGAACAGCTTCCTCCACACTCCAAATTTTTTTTGTTGAAATCTACTGAGAAGGGTCAAGTTGAGCCGCTCATATTCTTCCAATTTGGACGACGCCACAATGCCCAGGTGTTTAAATTCACTAACCACTCGTAAAGGGATCTCTGGATCAAGCGCCAGAGGAGCAGCTGCATCCAGAGGGAGTAACATTAAACTTATCCCAATTGATGGTCAGTCCTGAAAGAGAGCCAAATTTTCCAATAGTTGACATTTCCGATCTCAGGGAAGCTCGCGGGTCAGCTAGAAACGGCAACACATCGTCTGCATATAAAGCCGCTTTTTTTTTTTTTACATGAAACCCATATTTGAAGCCCCTAATGTCCCGAGACCCGAAGCTTAGCCGCCAGTGGCTCCATTGCAATAGCAAATAGGGGGGAAAGAGGGCACACCTTCTTCGTTCCTCTGTATAAGGGAAAACATCCCGACAGATGGCTATTTACTAGTATTTTAGCACTGGGAGACACACATAAGAGCTGCACCCAACTAATGAACTGCTGTCCAGATCCCATGGTTCTCATTACCTCTCATAAATATCTCCAGATTAATAGCTGTGGATTTATTGGGCATGAACCCAGATTGATCTTGGTGTATTAAGGATTCAATGACCCGGTTAAGTCTGTTGGCCAGCATTTTAGCCAGGAGCTTGATGTCAGTAGTCAATAATGAATTTGGGCGATATGAAGCTGGATCTGTCAGGTCTTTACCTGGCTTCGGCAATACGACAATTATGGCTTCTCTCGTGGACCGCGTCAGCTATCCCCCTGCCAGCCCAGCAGAGTAAACCTCCATCAAGGCAGGAAGTAATGTATCTTTATACTTTTTTTATATATTTACCCCAGGAGGCCATCAACCCCCACCCCTGGGCCTTGTCATTCGGCATAGAAGATAGAGCGGCTTCAAGTTCCTCCATATCAAAAGCCTCCTCCAGGATGTTCTGTAGTTGAGAGTCTAGGAAGCTGTACCCCTGCTAAGAATTTCCCAATTTCATCTCCCGTCGGTTGCACTTGAGATTTTATCTAAATCCCACCATGACCTCCAAAATTTCCCTGCTACATGTGTGTTCGTGCCCATCTTTCTCCCTCAATTTTGAAATGGACACAGAGTCCCTCTGGGCCGCCAGCAACCTTGATAAGAGATGGCCCGCCCTCTTCCCCCTCCTCCAAAGAACATCATTGTACATAGCATTCTTTTCCATTCCGCAGTTTTGATTGTCCTATTGCAAACCTCTTTCTGCGCCATTTTCAACCGCTCCTGTGCTGCTGGGGTCTGTTCCCTTACCAGTGCCTCTTCAGCTCCCTAATTAGCTCCTGGTCTCTCTCTGCCTGCTCCTGGTCTCTCCTCTTTTGAAATAGGCCTTCATGGTATCCCAAACCGTCAACACCGAGGCAGAGACTGCACTAGTTTTGAAAGTCTGCCAACTCAGACCCCATGTGCCTGTCCAAGTCTATCAGCTGGAGCCAGAACAGGTTTAACGTCCCGAGGGTCTCCTGGAGAGCTCTGAGCCTAAGCCCCGAAGCTCCACACATAGTCGAGGTGTCCGACAAAGTTCTAGTCAAGTATGTTACCTCGCTAACTAGGTCCAGCATTAAGCTATTGCCCAATGCCAGGTCAATCCTGGACAATGAGGCAAATGCAGACAAGAAGCCGGAATACTTGTAAACTCCCGGGTTGTGAAGTCTCCATATGTCAAATAGCGCAAATTGTTTTAAGACCGCACCAAAAGGGGTGAAATGCCTCCCGGTCTCAGCGCCTCTCAACTACCTCTGTCCTAATGGGCATCAGGGGTATTATTAAAATCCCCTATTAAAAAGGAAACCCCTGGAAAATCCCCCACTGTCCCCATAGGAAGCAGTTTCCCACAGTACGGCTGAGGGATATATATTGAAATCAATAACCGTAATATACCAAACAGGTTACAAAGCAAACACACGAAGCGTCCCGCTGGATCAATGATCACTTTACGTTGTTCAAAAGGTATACTAGAGCGAACAAGGACGCTGCAACAATAGGCTAAGGAAGGATGAAAGTCCTGTTCAGTGATGAATCGCTAATCTGCATTGGGCAAGGTGATGATGCTAGAACTTTTGTTTGACGTTCCAATGAGATTTATAAAGATGACTGCATGAAGAGAACATGCAAATTTCCAGTCATTAAAGAGGACCTGTCACACACCCTGCTGTATGGCAATCTGAATGCAGCATGTCTGCTGCATTCAGGGAAGGGGTCCCCCAAGTGTCTGTGTGCTGTGTACCCCGAGATATAGGCTTTGAAAAACTTAGGAGCCATGGAGGCAGTCCCTGTGGCTAGAGTGAGCGATTGACTGGGGGGGCCATTCCCTCCCCCTCTGCCTTTTTGTGCCGCCTCCTGCTGTGCTGTTTATGCTGCGTTCAGACATCAGGGCAGGAATCTGGAGCTGACGTCAGGACAAATGATTTGCATCCGCTCTGAGTGACAGAACAGGAGAGGAGGAGGGCAGAGCCTGCACAGCAGAAGCGGCACAGAAGCAGATGGGGAGGGAATGTGTGTGTCCGTCCGTCCCCCCCCCCCAGTCGATCGAGCTCACTAGAGCCACAGGGACTGCCTTCATGGCTTCTAACTACGTTTTTCTAAGCCTATAACTCAGGGTACACAGACACTTGGGCGACCTCCTCCCTGAATGCAGCAGACATGCTGCATTCAGTGCTGAATTTAGATTGCCATGCAGCAGGGGGAATTCCAGGTCGTCTTTAATGATATGGGGCTGCATGTCGGGTAAAGGCACTGGGGAGATGGCTGTCATTACATCTTCAATAAATGCCTAATTTTCTTCACGCCACGACAGCACCCACTGGAGAGAGGGATCCGCCCCCAGGGACAGGAAACCTACAGATAAAAAGGGGGCGGTCCCCTCGCCTCATCAGTTGGTTTCCTGTCCCTGATGGGGAACCTGCAGTACTTCTTACCTAGGTCCAATCAGCCCTCTGTGCGGTGTCCTTGGGAACGGCAGGGTCTGGGGCACTAGAAGCAGCGTCGGGAAGTCCTGCTTGCAGGCTCTCCCCTCGTCTGATGGATGGGCGTCCTGTCAGTGCCGGTATGTACCCCCTGGCTGACGCTGGAGCGTGGGGCTGAAGCGCTTGCCGCTTGGAGATGGCGGCTCCTGGCCGGGGGATGCGCCGGTGGGCCGGGGGCTGGGAGGACTGGTTCGCTCAGCCAGGTGTCTCCGGGTATGCGGGGCATTTTTGGTGCGGGCGCGGCCAGGGCTTCTCTTTGCCCGCCGGTGGACTACCGGCGTTCTCTTCCGGTCGGGGCTGGTGCGCATGCGCCGCCACGTTCCCCGGAAGTGACGTCATTCCGCTTCCGCGAGGCCGGTGGAGGTGTGCCGCCTGGAGGGCGGGAAGACTCACTGCCTTCGGTGCGAGATCCTGGAGGGTGTCGATCGTGCTGTCCTCGCCAGGGGCATCGGTGGGGCCTTCACAGCCAAAGGATGTCCGGTTCCTGCGGGAAGGAGGCTGTAGCCGTTTCTACGGGAAGGAGCAGGGTGTCCTGCCTGGCCCATCACAGTCTGAGTCTCTACCTCTTCATACCGGTGCCGGCCTGGAGCTTCATGGGTGAGTGTAATAGGCTCTGCCTAGTAAGCTGCCCCCCTTCTCTCTGTCACCCCCTCTTCGGTTAAGTAAACTGGAAATTGGTGCCACCCGCAATGTGCTCTTGTGGCCAGCCTCTGCCAGACTCCTGTACTACGCAGTCGGTCTGTTATGCATCTCTATGTGTTTGCAAGGGGACTCCTCTGTCCGGTTTCACGGAACTCAGCCTGCTGATTCATGGGGTCTTGCACTCCCTCAGGAGCAGGTGCCCATTCCGAAACTTAGAGCATGTGCCTGCTTCTCATTGGTGGCTTCAGCGGATGGTATTCAGGAGTCTCGCTTGCTCATATCCCATTTGTCCTCCTCAGGGGAGGTCATGCTTCCCTTTTACAGTGTGGGCACTCTGGTGGTGTGGTCTAGAGTGCCTTAGGTGGTTCGGCTGTGGCCTCCACTTCAATGCAGGCCGCCTTACCAGTGGAGGGTACAGGTCCTGTCTGGTCCGCTTGTCTGGCGGATAAGCTCCTGTGCCGACATACCTGCTTGGGGCCTTTGTGCTGGTTGTTTCAGCTACATGGGTGTGGATTGTCCACTGGGGAGACCCAGTTCTGGACAGGAGTGTCACGAGACACCTGTTGGTCACCGTGCTTCGTGGGGGTGCTGCCTTCGGGGCTGACGTGTCGGCATATTTCCTGCTTCTGGCAGCAAGGTCGGCAGGCTTATCCAATTCTGATAGATGGGCTCTTTGGACTGCCTGTTGGACGGGGGACGCGTGGGCCATGGCCCAGTCCGGCGCGTTCCTTTGCCTGGGTAAGTCCTTGTTGACTGGGCTCTAGATGATCTCCTCTCTGAGGCGGCTGTCGGGAATATGGGACCCTACTCCTCTTCCGTCTGGTGGATGGGCTTTCTGGCTCGGCCCTTCAACTTGACGATTCACTGTAGGGCCCTTCAGTGTTTGTCGGGCCTGACACTGGAGTTTGTGCGTTTTCTTCCTGCTCCGTGTATGGTCTTCACCTCCTTGTGTCTGTAATCCGGGGTCTGTTGGAGACATTGGTCCTCCTTGCGGTCCCGGGAGGCCTGTAGGTGGGGGTGTTTATTCTCCTTTCTTCCTGATTCCCAACCCAGTTGGTTCTCATGGGCCATTATTGCTTGAAGCGGTTGAATACCTTTTTTCCGCTATCGCTGGTTCACATGGCATCTACTGGTTCTGCCGGATATTCGGTCGCCACGCGGGCACCTGTCCCGGGCTACCCAGTGAGGTAGTTCCCTGGTTCTCCAAACAGGAAGGTATGCTATAATCTGTGCAGTTTTACGTTTTTCTTAGCTGCTTCAGGGCCGTACGGGATTTGTTGGAGTCCTTTTCCCTTCTGGCCATGCATCCTGCCTGCCAAACGCTTTCACTGTCGTGGTCGCTTTCGTAGGCTGTTCTTGTCGTTTCCTGTTGTCACCCTTCCATTGGTCTTTCCGTGGGCCCTCAGGGTTCGCCCCCTTGCTTGCGGGGGGTGGGCATATTTGTGTCTCCTGGTGTTCCCACTTTGGAATGAGTTCGTGGGGACCTCTGCGGCTCTTGTGGACCTCGCCTCCGTACTTCGATTTCCTCTCTATTGGCGCTTGGCTGGCTGGTGTATACGTGGTGTCCATGCTTGGTTGGAGTGTTGGCTCCTGGGCCTCGTGGCCTTGGTAGTGCCATTGTGGTCAACTGGGCCACGTCCTGGTTCCTTCTTCATGTTCGCCGGTCTTTCCTTGGTTTTCTCCTCGCCTCTGTCAGACTGCTTACCTTCTCCCGGAAGCTGACAGGTTGCTGATTCGGGGAGAGTTGGGAATGCTTCCCTCCCTTATACGTCCCCGCGGGAGGCCTTCTCCCCGTTGGGGTTCCTGTTGTCATGTTCCCGGCGGTACTGTGGACCTTTTCCGGGGTCTCCTACATGATCATCTTCAAGCTGCTTCTGCTCTTCTGGGGCGGCTTCACGGTCTTTCTGTTGGCTCCTGGGGCTGTGCGGTCCCTGTCCTGGTAATCGGCCCTGAATGTCATTCCAAGGGGATGCCCTGGGTGGTTTCTCCAGTGTCTGTTCTGGTCACGCATGCTGGCCCTAGGGTTGGTGTGCCCGTTTAGTATATCCATATGCTCAGTGTCGGTGGTCCATGGCTGATTCTACACGTTCCTCTCCCATGGGGGAGTTGTCCGGGTTTCACCAGGTCTTCCTCTATTTTTCTTCCGTAGTTGGTGGGGACTCCTGTGGAGTCCTTTCGTCATCAGTCACATTTTTTGATTCTTCAGGGGGACCTCGGTCCTGGCCTCCGCTGTCTATTGATTGGTTGCTTGGGTAGCTCAGTAGTTAGCTTGTCCCGGTGGAGGCCTATTGGTAGGGCTCCTGTTGTCCCTGGACTGTTTTCTCAGTCTTCCCCCTTCAGGTGGCTGTCAGCCCCTGGGCTCTTGTATGGGGCCTGGAGAGGGCAGTGGCTTTAGGAGTCTTGCCGACGACTTCCTCACGTTACCATATAATCTCTTCCTTGTCGGCCCTGCTGATCGAGGGAGTGGACATTGTCAATGGGCCCTTCGGGGTCAGTGCTCTTCCGTTTATGGACCTGGGCTCTATATTGTTTTTTCTGCGCATCAGGGCATTATGGGGTCCTGGAGATAGCCTTGTTCTCCTCTAGGGCGACCAGCCGGGTCTGCATGGTTGCCTCCCTGCTGTTCTCGGTCCTTACTGACATGTAGACTCCCTACGGGCTCCCTGGGGCTTCATTCTGGCCTAGGCGTTTCCCCTCTGGCCCTCCTACCGATGGTGCTGAGTGTCTTCAGGGACGTGGTAGCCTTGTGATCCTCGTCGCTTCCTTCTGGCCACAGGGCCGTGGGTTGGTGGTTCAGACCTGTGTCAGTGGCGGAACCATGCCGCTGTCTTCTGTCCGGTCCTGTTGTCTCGGGAGCCATTCAGTCGTCCTCCGGTGAGGGGTCCGCATCCGGCGGCTTGGTTCCTGAATGGCGGGTAGGGTTGTTCCTTATTTCCGCCCTAATTGCAGGATTCTACGGGCTCTGCTTCGCGCTTTCTGGCTTGGTATGTTGGTAATTCTTGGGGTTTTTCGCCATCCCGTTCTAAGGTGATCCCCTGCATGGCCATTTTGGTTTTTCTACGGTTGGGCGCCTTCTTCGGTTGTCCGTTTATACTCTTACGGTTCTGGTTTCTGTCTTGGGGGTTCATGTTGCTGGTGCTATGTAGGTCTCTAGGTTCCTCTCTGTGTGTGTCCGTAGTGCTCCGGTGCAGGTTGCTAGTGTGCCCTTTTGGGATTGTATCTGGTATTGGCTGCTCTCCAGCTACTCCTTTGGGGCCATTGGAGTCTGCTTCAGTGAATGCCTTCCCTCTGGAAGGCCCTGCTAGTGGTGCTTTTTTTCTGTTCTGCGAGTTAGGGGTTCGGGCCCTTTTCGTGGACTCACCGGTCCTCTCTGAATTCCCTGATAGCCTGTTTTTTGTGGCCAGGCCCCTCGTCCCTTCCGAGGGTAGTTCTGCCTTCCATTGAGGTCTTGTGATGGTTCTCCATCCTTTCTTTTTGATTCCCCCTCCCAGTATTCCTGGGGTGGTGCGTTTCCACGCTTTATTCGTTAGTCGGAGTGTCCTTCCCTACTGGGTGACCTCAGGCTTGGTGGCAGTGCAGGGTTCTGTTTCTATCATTTCAGGGTCTTCGCAGAAGGTCTGGTGTTCCACAGAGCGCATTCTCCCGGTGGTTTAGTGATGCCATATGTGTTACCTATGCTGCTGCAGGTGTCCGTCCTCCGACTGGAGTTCGTGCCATTCCGCTCCGGCTTCCTCCTGGACTGCTCGGGCTGCTGTGCCACCTGAGTTCATGTGTAAGGCTGGCACCTGGTCTTTGCCTTCCGCCTTTTTCTACCGTTGTGGGCTGGCCTCTCCTCTGCTTCTGCCGTGGTGTTCGGGGGGTCTGTTCTCTGCACGGTGGTCCCTCCCTGGGTTGTTCTCTGCAAGTCTCTCCAGTGGGTGCTGTCGTGGCGTGAAGAAAAGACTGGATTACTTACCGGTAATCTGGTTTTATGGAGCCACGACAGCACCCACTCGTTTCCCCCCCCTGTTTGCTTTTTGCACTTCTTCCTGGTCACTTTGGTGGTTGACTACATGTTTTTTGGAATGTTTATTCATTTGGCGGTTCCTCTCGTGCTCTGTAACCCAACTGATGAGGCGAGGGGACCGCCCCCTTTTTATCTGTAGGTTTCCTGTCCCTGGGGGCGGATCCCTCTCTCCAGTGGGTGCTGTCGTGGCTCCATAAAACCAGATTACCGGTAAGTAATCCAGTCTTTTACATTGATATTTTGGACACTTTTCTTATCAATTGAAAGGATGTTTGGGGATGATATCATTTTTCAAGATGATAATGTCTCCTGTCATAGAGCAAAAACTGTGAAAACATTCATTGAAAGAGGACACATGAGGTCAATGTCATGGCCTGCAAATAGCTCAGATCTCCATTCAATTGAAAATCTTTGGTGGAAGTTGAAGAAAATGGTCCATGACAAGACTCCAACCTGCAAAGCTGATCTGGTGGCAACAATCAGAGAAAGTTGGAGCCAGATTGATGAAAATTACTGTTTGTCACTCATTAAGTCCATGCCTCAGACTGCAAGCTGTTATTAAAGCCAGAGGTGGTGCAACAAAGAACTAGTGATGTATTGGAGTGTTCTTTTGTGTGTTTGTTTTTCATGATTCCATAATTTTTTCCTTCTGCTTGGTCTGAAAAAAATTACCCTTACTGACTACATTTTTTATCTTGATTTCTTTTAGAGTTTCTTAAAGCCATAAAGTTGCCATTTGAAATAACTTTAGTTTTGTGTGATGTCTGTGATCTGCTTTTTTTTTTTTCTACAACATTAAACAACTGAATGAACATCCTCTGAGCCAGGTGATTCCATAATTTTTGCTAGGGGTTGTACAAGCGGGACAGATTTTTGGAGCCAACGGTGTTTAATAGCCACTGTTCAAAGAATTCTGTGGGTGCAGAGCCCTTGGTTGTTTCGGACACCCCAATGAGCCGAACATTATTGTGGCATGACCTGTTTTCTAAGTCGTCAGTTTCCCCCCCCCCCCCCTGCCCCTTCCCTGAAGAATATCGGTGGTATTCCTCCAACGCTGTCATGGAAGGTGTGTTAGAAAACTGAATTAGTCCTTACCGGCAATTCCTTTTCTTGGAGCCTTCCACGACAGCATCCATTACCCTCCCTATGTGATGATGTTGGATTTCGATTTATCTGTCAACTAACCATTGCTAAGGTGATCTTGGTAAACACTGGTGATCTGGCAGTGGGGAGGGGCTTTTAACCTCTTTGTTCCTGTCCCCCAACAGGGCGCAGACGACATCCTTCAATGCTGTCTTGGAAGGCTCCAAGAAAAGGAATTACTAGCTCCTGTCAGTCCTTTCGGAGGTAGTGGTACAGGAAGTCTGGGTCGTTCAGATGACACAACTGTGCAAGGTTGACCATGGAAAGAGGAATGATAGAGAATTCCTCTTTAATAAGCCTTCCTTTAAAACCCTCCCAAGAATGGGGGGAAGGAAGCTACACTTTTTTTTTCTTTTTTTTTTTTTTTTATGCCCACCAGTGGGCCTCCCTGCTGGCCTCAGAATGGATAGTCCGGTTGTTAGCTGAGGGACTCCGTTTGAATTTTACCACTCTTGCCTAAATGGATGGTTGTGACCCATGTGTGTCCCAACTTCTCCTGGTGACTAGAGAAAGAAGTCCTGCTCCTTATACAGAAGAAAGTACTAGTAGGAGTGCAAGATCAAGAATTAGGAAGGGAGTTTTAAAGCACCTGGTTCCTTACACCAAAACCAGACGGGTCACTGAGTATGATCTTCAATTTGAAAATGCTGAGTTGTTACATACGGGTGGATAAATTCAAAATCGAGACCCTGAAGTCAGCTGTGACTACTACCGCCATGTAACAATGTGGATACAGGAGATCTAAAAGATGCTTACTACCACGGCCTATCGCTAGCACCTTCCATCTTCACTAAAATAGTTGCGGAGATGATATTCTTCCTGAGAAAGGAGGACATAATACTGATACTTTTATTTAGACAATTTCCTTATCGTGGTGTCCAACAAAGACTGTGTAAAATCCGTCAGTTGTGCTAGAATTCTTAACCAACCTTGGGTGGATAATAAACATGGAAAAATCGAGGCTGGAACAAGTCCAGGTTTAGGAGTTCCTCAGAATTCATCTAGACTTTACTATACAGTACTGTTTCCTTCCAGTAGAAAAAATTTAAAGTCCAGCGAAAAATAGAACTCTTACAGCACAGTTGTCCAGTGTCAATAAGACAGGCAATGTCCCTCCTGGGTTCCCTGACTGCATCAATCCCAGGAATTAGTTGAGCCCAGTTCCATACAAGGGATGTGCATCTTCAAATCCTGTCCGAACAGGCAAGAGTTCCTTCCAACCTGAATCTGAAGTTCCTGATAGCTCTCCCAGTGTTGGAATCTCTGAAGTGGTGGCTGAATGACAATTTAAACAGAGGGGTTCCTTGGTCACTTGAGGCTCCGTTAGTATTAAAGAGAAACTGTCACTCCCCTGGTGCATGGCAAACTTAAATGCAGCACTGAATGCAGCATGTCTGCTGCATTCAGGGAAGGGGTCCCCCATGGCTCTAGCTGTAAAAAAAAAAAAAAAAAAAAACTTTAGATACCGTACAGTTGAGGTCACCTGGGTGGGATCTTAAGAGGTCCTGGCCCTGCCTCCTCCTTGTGTATTCCGCCCCTTCTATGTGTCTGCCGCTGCCTCCTTCTTCTGGGTCTGCCCTCTTCTGCTCCTGATGTCTCACAGAGGAGGGCAGACCCAGGAGAAGAGGAGGCTGGGGCGGATCACACAAGGAAGAGGCAAGGAGGATTGTGCCAGCAGCCAGGACCTCTTAAGATCCCACCCAGGCAAGCTCTTATTAACTGTAAGGTTTCTAAAGTCTCTCTTTAAAGCTCACGGGGGCTAGATCCATGGGGGACTCCTTCCCTGAATGCAGCAAACATGCTGAATTTAGTTTGCCATGCACCAGGGTTGTGACAGGTCCTCTTTAACCACAGACGCAAGTCCTTCAGGATGGCGTGCCCATCTGGGGGATTTGATATTTCCAGGTCAATGGGGTCATGGAAGGAGGACAGCTTCCTCCAACCTAAGAGAGCTGGCAATCCTAAGACAGGCTATTCAAGCAGCAGTTGTAGTCAGGGGAAACATTTGGCAGTTCTGTCAGACAATATCACAGCCATCTCCTACGTAAACCATGAAGGAGGGACAAGATCAGGTCCATTACTGGAAGATGACAGGCAGCTGTTAATGTTGGCAAAAAGCAGTCTACAGTCCCTATCCGGCCCTCACCTTGATGAAGCAGACAACATAGTAGCAGACTTTCTGAGCTGTCATGCGTTACATAAGGGGGAGTGGTCCCTAAGTCAGGAAATATTTGGGAAAATTTGTGCCATTTCGGGGGGTTCCAGACCTGTTTTCCACTCATCAAAACCGACAGATTCTATTCCCTGAAGAGAAGCTCCAGAGAGAGTGGGTGCTTTCCTAAATCACTGGGGGATTCAACTAGCATCTCACTGCCTGCAACTTGAGAGGGAACTCCTTTTAGCAAAAGGGGTTTCAGGGTCCTTAGTTGCCATTTTGCTCTCTAGTAAGAAAAAAGTAATATCGCGTAAATGTGAAAAAAATACTTTGAATTTTCAGGGCATCACCTAACCCATCAACGCCAACAGGTCCCAATGTCTGAGGTGCTTGAAATTCTTCAGACTGGGTTGGAAAAGAGGTTATAACCAGTACCCTTAAAGCACAAATCGCTGCCCTGGTTGCTCTGTTGGATCAAAAAATTGCTGACCACCCTTGGGTTTATAGATTCATTAGAGCCTCTTTTGTGGCCAGACCCCTGAAAATTCCTAAGGTTGCTCACTGTAAAGATAAAATAGGGAGGGGACAAGAGGCGCAATAGTGCCCTATCACTAGTGACACTTATATACAGTGGTGGTGCTGTGAAGCTGCTCACCTGGTCCAGTTGTGATCCCCACAACTGGTTTGAAGGCGTTTTTGGAAACTATGTTCCAGCTGCTGCAGGACCCCCACCAACCACTGGATAGTGGTATGTATCAAAGAAATGATGGGAGTGCTGGTGTCTCACGGTCCGCGCTGCTTCAGGGTTAAATAAACTCACCAAAGAGCCAAATCGATTTCCATCCTGGGATATCCTGATGAAGGTGCCAGGATAGGCGCTGAAACGCGTAGGAGAGAGGAGGAATAAAAGGATGGAAATCGATTTGGCTCTTTGGTGAGTTTATTTAACCCTGAAGCAGCGCGGACCGTGAGACACCAGCACTCCCATCATTTCTTTAAGGTTGCTCACTGGGATCTAAATTTAGTCCTAAATGCCTTGAATGCTGCTCCTTTTGAGCCTATTGCTCCTATTTCTGTGAAGACTCTTACTTAAAAACTGACCTACTAATCGCCCTGACGTCTGCTCGATTTGTCTGTGTTCTTCAGGTAATCTTGAAACCTGACACGGCTTTCATTCCCAAGGCCCATACCAAATTTCATAAAGAACCAGGAGGTAATTTTACTGTCTTTTTGTGACAGCCCAAAATATCAGGGAGAACAAACCTTCCATTGCCTTGATGTCAGACGATGTCTGCTTAAGTATTTAGAAGTATCAAATCCTTGGCTACAGTCATCTGCCCTCTTTGTCTCCTTTCAAGGGACAAATAGGGGAAAATGGGCCTCAAAATCCATGATTGCTCAGTGGCTTCGTGTGGCTCTCACTTTCCTACTCTTCTTTGGGACAAAGCCCAGCACTGAATATTAAGGCTTGCTCTACTAGAGCGAGCTATTGCCACTTCCAGGACTGAAAGGGCTAATGCATCTGTGGGACAGATATGCAGAGCTGCAGATTGGTCTTCCACTTTCTTTCGCCATTATAAGCTAGATCTGGGTCTTTTGGGTCTCGGTTTTGGGAGGATAGTTTTCTTCTGCTGTTGTCCCACCCTAGGAGTGTCTTCTGTTTTATCCTCACTGTCGGTGCTGTCATGGAGAAGGGATAAAATAATTACCAGTAATTTGATTTGCCAGAGCCATGACAGCACCGAGGTAATTCCCTCCCTATCTTGGTGAATGTGGTGTGGTTGCACAAGTTCGTAGTGGTGTTGCATACAAAAAAGTGTATATATCTGATATGTTGTCATAAATATGTTACTAATTATTCGGCCACCTTGAATGCTCTGAAACACACCAAGTGGGTAGAGGTGCCGCCACCCTTTCATTTTCGCTGTAGGTTTCCTGTCCCTGTGGGCGATTACCATCTCTCACTGTTGGTAAGTAATTATTCGTCTCTCTTCCAATCGGGGCTGTGGAGTCGGTAAGCCAAACAGCCGCCTCTGACTCCTCAAATTCCCTGAATCTGACTCCACCAAGATGGACTCTAATCCACAGCCCTGCTTTCAATGACGCTAATCAGATGAAATCTCCAGGCTTCATTCACATATATTATTTTTGAGTGGGAAAAAAAAAAATAGTGATCGTCTTCCAAACTTGGACTAAAGTTCACAGAAGCAATTTATATGGCTATCCTCAAAGGGTTGGATTAGAAGATTTATTCTCCCAACTCTCATAAAACCACCCACCCTAATTCTACATTTTATGTTTTAATTCAATATAGTTCCTTGAAATGCTTTCAACTTTTTTTTTTTTTTTTGTCTTAAGGTTTTACTCTTCTGGCTGACGAAAAGTTTGATTTTGATATATCACTGTCCCCTACCAGGTAATGTCGCCCTCACTGAATTTATGTTAAGATACTAGTTCTGTACTACATACATAAATGCATTCATTGTGTTTTTTTTATTTGTCTTCAATAGCTCTAAAGAAGAAGATGACGAAGTGTTCGTTGGGCCCATTGGGCATAAAGAGAAATGTGTTAGTGCTTCATTAAAGAGTCGATCATCTGAGGAGAGAGATTCCCCTCTGAATACTGAGCCGGTGGTGTGGAGTCCCCTGAGTGGCGATAAGTTTGTTGAGATTTTTAAAGAAGCCCATTTACTTGCCCTCCAGCTTGAATCATTTGTTAGCGATAACCAAAAGAACGAACCACCTCCACAAGCTGTACCAAACCCAACCATAGAGAAATTTGTTCAGGAGTCCAAGTCAAAACTCAACCTTTTTGATTCATTTAGCGAGGTCCCTAAAACTCCAGTGGACATTAAAAGAGAGACCTATTGTATACAGGAAAGTCCATTCCACCAACTTCCGCCCTCAGTTCAGCAAAGACTTACTGAATCAAACAAAAAGGCTGAAAATTCAGGTACTGCAGAGTCTCCGAAACTACAAAGTCCCCTGCAGGTACCAAAACTAGCGAAGACTCACTCATCTTCCCCACTTGTGCAGAAGACGAATGCTTCTCAAATAAAAAGTGTTGGCCGATTGGCAACTAATGGTAAAACTGTCAGCAAACTTCAACCAATGAAGGCTATACACGAGAAAAACAACCGCCTAGCTATTGAGAAGGTAATTCTACCAATATCTGTTCTCTGCATGTATATCATTGGTATGTGGATCACACAATTTGTTTTCTCATATATCAAATGTAGAAGCTCCCACAAGTCCACATGAGAACTTCATCAACATGTACCAATGTGGACTCCTACATAAGGCTGTTGGGAATCTGATGAGGAATTTCTATGGGGTTTGTCTCCATTTTTTTTTTCCTTTTGAGAGCAGCATGGTGTAGGGACAGAAGCATTCTCACTGGGCTTCTTGCTGTAAGTTTCATAAAGATCACTGTTTTAGTTTGTTGTTCTGTTCTATTCAATTCATGCCCAGTGTACCTGGAAAGATGCCAATCAAGGGTAAGGTTAGACAGTTCATCACTGAGTGTGCGAGCAGATGAATTGTTGTATTGTAAGTACATCAGGGAGCCCTATGAGTGACACATCACTAAAATAGATGTCTGTTATTTTATGATGCCCCTGCTTCTTCATCTTAAACCTGATGGCCTTTTAAGGCCTAGGTGGCACAGGATAGGTTTTTATTTTATTTTATTCTTGAGGTTATGAAAAGCCAGAGCTGAGCTTTGTATTTGCATTTGTATGCAATATGGTGGTTTACTATTTTTTATTTTTTATTTTTTCACAATGAAGTCCATGGTGTTGTTTTTTTTTTCTTCACTTATTTTACAGCCAAAAGTCATTAAGAAGATTAGCCCAGCTAGAAGGAAAAATGTGAGCAGCGTGGGTTCTACTGAGGACTTGCTTTCTGATAAATCTAGTATGGCATCTGATGTCAGTGATTCTTCTTTTAATACCAGCATTGTAGGCCCCAGCAAAAGGACTCTACCTGTTCCACAAAAGGTAATCACTCTGGCATACACAGATGGTGGTGTGCATTCGACTAAAAATGCAACAAATTTATCACTTACCATTAACGCGAACCTGTCGCCCCCCCGACATCAAAAGCTAAGCTTTCCACCTTCTGCAGCACTAAGGCTACATTCAGAGAAGGTGTATATAGCATTTTGTATGGCTGTATTCACTGAAATATGCACTTGGATAACATTAGGCAGTTACCAAGACCGGGAGGCGGGGTTTCCAGAGTCTGTGTGCCGCCTCTGCCATGTCCATCATCCCTCTGTAAGGGCCAATTGTGTTATGCCTCCACCCCCTCCGCGCTCCATACCCAGCGCCTGCGCTTTCATTTAGGTTGCTGGGCATGTTCAGTGCGCGCTGCCCGACAACTTCCTGGTCCCTTGGCACCTGCGCAGTCCGCCGACCCACAGTGGATTATTTATCATCCTCACTGCGGGGTGGCAAATACGGCGCCTGCGCATTTGCATCGCTCATAAGGTCCCACCTCTGACTGCCTCTCTCCTCCATATCGCCGGGTCCCAAAATAAAACTGAGGACCCGGCACTGAGGAGGAGAGAGGCAGCACCGGATCTACAAACTATGTGCCTGCTGTAAAACTAAAGAATTAAATAAACATAACTTTACCCCTCCACACACACCATCCCTCTATCTATCATTTCATTTCTTTCTATCTTTCATTCTGTCTGTCTGGATTGTGCGTGTGTGGAGGGGTAAAGTTATGTTTATTTCATTCTTTAGTTTTACAGCAGGCACATACGGTAGTTTGTGGATCCGGTGCTGCCGCTCTCCTCCTAGGTGCCGGGTCCTCAGTTTCATTTTATATTTTGGGACCCGGCAATATGGAGGAGAGAGGCAGTCAGAGGTGGGACCTTATGAGCGATGCAAATGCGCAGGCGCCGTATTTGCCACCCCGCAGTGAGGATGATGAATAATCCACTGCGGGGCCGGCGAACTGCGCAGGTGCCAAGGAACCAGGAAGTTGTCGGGCAGCGCGCATTGCGTATGCCCGGCAACCTAAATGAAAGCGCAGGCGCTGGGTACGGAGCGCGGAGGGGGTGGAGGCATAACATAATGGCCCTTACAGAGGGATGATGGACATGACCGGGGCGGCACACAGACTCTGGAAACCCCACCTCCCGGTCTTCGGTCTTGGTAACTGCCTAATGTTATCTAAGTGCATATTTCAGTGAATATAGCCATACAAAATGCTATATACACCTTCTCTGAATGCAGCCTTAGTGCTGCAGAAGGTGGGGAGCTTAGCTTTTGATGTCTGGGGGAAGGTGACAGGTTCGCTTTAATCACTGTGATATATATATTTGCCCAATCGTGTCTGTCTGTCGCCAAAATCGCGCGCCAGCGCTCATTGGTCGCCGCTAGCTGCGGCAACCAATGAGCGCAGCGTATGCAAAACAGGTGCGCACGTTCAAATCTCACGCCAAGCTGAAACGTGGCGACAGACGAGTAGGCGTCACTATCGCTAGAATACACGCGTCGGGCTGCAGCTATCATAGAAGTCCACGGCGGCCCCCTGAATCGGTACCCGCCACTCCATCCTCACCCCACATTTTCCCCCATTCTCACCCCCTGCCCGCCTCCCTCTGTTCTCACCCATCGCCTCCAGCTACAGAGTCGCAGTCTGTACAGCGGTCATGAGACAGCGTGGGATGATGTGACGTCACATAATCCACCCTGACACATGACCGCTGCACAGACTTCAGCACTCGACATCGCTCAAGCCAGCCACGGGTGAGAACAGAGGGGGTCATCACCAGCTGTGGCAAACAATGAGCGAAGCGTGTGCAAAACAGCCGCACACATCCAAAACTCGTGCCAAGTTGAAGCCTGGCGACGGCGATGCATTGATTTCACTATCGCCAGGATACATGCGTCCGGCTGCGGCTATCGTTGGGAGATCCGACGGTAGCTGCAGCTCATCTACTACCGCACAGAGGTCCGCAGCGAGCCAGCCGGGAGATGACCGGCGTCAGCTTGCAGCGGTAGTACCCCGACCGCCATATTGGAACACCCACATTATGGGTATTCCTATATGGCGGCCGGAATTCAAATCCCCCGCCAAGCCGCGCTACTTCTCTGATTGGTCGCCGCCGGCCGCGATGACCAAATCAGCGGAGCATGGCTTGGCACATTGGCGCGTAATTTGAACTGCTGCTCATATAGAATACCACCACCTAGTGTGTGTCTGTGTGTGTGTATATCTCTACATCTATATCTACCGTGTTTCCCCGAAAGTAAGGCCCCCCCCCCGATTGTAAGGCTGCCTAGGGGTAAAGGGGGGGCCTGCTAATGTAAGGCCTCCCCCGATTATAAGGCCTTACAACCGGGGAGGCCAATGTAAGGCCCCTAGCGGAGGGGGGGGGGGGGGAGCGGGTCGCACGTCACGTGCGCCCGCTCATTACATATGCACTGCATCCCCCTGTCAATCAGCGACAGGGGTAGCAGTGCATTATACTGTATATATGGGCCCCCCTCCTGCTGGCACACTACCCCCTGTTCTGAGGCCCCCACCGCTGCTGCTGCTGCAGACATCTTACCCTCCAGGGTCTTCTTGCAGCAGCCAGCGCGTCTGTGCTCTGTCCTCGGCTGTCTCCCGGATCATGTGACCGGCCGGTCGCAGTCGCGATGATGTCATGCGCTGCGATGGGTCACATGATCCGGGAGACAGCCGAGGACAGAGGACGGACGCGCTGGCTGCTTCAAGAAGACCCTGGAGGGTAAGATGTCTGCAGCAGCAGCAGCGGTGGGGGCCTCAGAACAGGGGAGTAGTGTGCCAGCAGGAGGGGGCCCATATATACAGTATAATGCACTGCTCCCCCTGTCGCTGATTGACAGGGGGATGCAGTGCATATGTAATGAGCGGGCGCACGTGACTTGCGACCCGCTCCCGCAGTGTCCCAGCAGGAGGGGGCCTGTAGGCCACACTGCTGGGGCACCCAATGTAAGACACCACCCCCCCCCCGAAAGTAAGACCGGGGGCCACTTTTGGCCCCCAAAAAAATGTAAGACAGGGTCTTACTTTCGGGGAAACACGGTATCTCTATATATCTCTATTTATTATAACATAAGGGTATTTCTGGTACTCGCCGTAAAATCCTTTTCTTGGATCTTCAATTGGGGGACACAGGAAGACCTTGGGTGTATGCTTGCTGCCACCAGGAGGCTGACACTATGCAAAACAATAGAAAAGCAACTCCTCCCCAGCAGTATACACCCACCTACTGGCACAAACTCAATTCAGTTAATGAGAATAGCAATAGGAGCAACCATAAACTCACCAATTTGCTCGACTATATACAAAGCGAGGGAGCTGTGTCCCCCAATTGAAGCTCCAAGAAAAGGATATTACGGTGAGTACCAAAAATCCCCTTTTCTTAATCGCTTCATTGGGGGACACAGGAAGACCTTGGGACGTACAATAGCAGTACCATCAGGTGGGTACAATAACAGAAGAATTGTTCGGTCGTCTTGCGCCCCAGAACGTCATCTGCAGATGTAAAATTTAACAAATGTGTGAACTGATGACCCGGTGACAGCTTTACAAAGCTGAGCTGCAGAAGCTTGATGTCTGACAGCCCAGGAAGCTCCCAGTGCTCTACTGGAGTGGACAGGGAACCTGTTTAATGCGGTATGCATCTGAGATAGCGGAGCGAATCCACCGGGCAATTAGAGAGGCTGCCAATCCTTTGCGAGGACTGTGAAGGACCACAAGGAGTCCACTATTGAGTTTGTGCCAGTAGGTGGGTGTATACTGCTGGGGAGGAGTTGCTTTTCTGTTTTGCATAGTGTCAGCCTCCTGGTGGCAGCAAGCATACACCCAAGGTCTTCCTGTGTCCCCCAGTGAAGCGATTAAGAAATAATATATATAATATATAGCGTTCTTTAATAACCAGCTCAATGAGCAGGTATACTTTTAAAGAGGAGCAGGTTAACTACTATTCATAACTATGTTAGATCTATGACTTATTTTAATGCCTTCTCATCTGCATGATCCTCTATAGTGCTGTGGTAGTTTGGAGAAGATCATCTTGGCAAACTAATGTCCATTAGCCTATGTTCTCCCAACACACTGCTTGAAATTTGCATTTCCAGACTAAAGCCCCAGTCACACAACGATTACTGAAACGTTACAACGATCTCCCCAGTGATGTCGTTCTGTGTGACACTTTGCAGCGATCAAGCCCCTGCTGTGAGGATGCTGATCGCTGCAAAGTGCTGTGGGTCATTTTTGATCGTTGGTTTCCCGTTGGTCAACACGCATCGCTGCGTGTGACAGCGAGAAACCAGCGATCAGTGACCTCACTGGGCTGGTTACTATGGTAAACACCGGGTATCCAGGGAGCGCACGCTGCCTAGATACCCGGTGTTTACCATGGTTACCAGCGTCCTCCCTGCTTAGCACTGCCTGTAAGCAGGGAGAACGCTGGTAACTATGATTAAACAGCGGGTATCTAGGCAGCGCGCGCTGCCTGGATACCCGCTGTTTATCATAGTTGCCAGTGTGCTGCCTGCTTAGTGCTGCCTGCAAGGCAGCGCTAAGTAGGGAGGACGCTGACATCGCCTTAAGCAATGTGGGAGGTGGCTCCCTGGTCCCTGATCGCTGGGGAGATCTGCCTATTTGACAGCTCCCCAGCGATCAGATAACGACGCTCCAGCGATCCCGGCAGGTCGTTATCGCTGTCGGGATCGTTGGAGTGATCGTTATGTGAGACAGGGCCTTTAGGAGTCAAGTGGAATAGACATGGTAAGCTAGCTGCCTATTGCAAAGAAGATCCAGCCTTGCTTACAGTCCAGCACCTCACTACTATCTGCTGAGCTTTGTGCAGCAAGATTGTATAAGAACTGTCAGAGAACATTCTTGTCAATTACACCCCACCACCTGTAATCCATCCTGTAGTTACAGGTGGATTAGTTTTAACAGGCAGGTTAAGAGACACCTAGTAGCTATAAACTTAGGGCAGTTTCTCACCCAAGAAAAAAAAAAGCATACTGGGTACAGAGGACACACTGGACTGTTGAATGTCTACAATGACAACCGAAGAAGCAGGTCTCATGAAACAGTAACAACAACTTTAAGGGTATGTGCGCACGGTGGGCGGGTTTGTGGCGGCGGCGGCTGGGCGGGACCCGACAGGAAGCTCCGGAGCCGTCCACCGGCTTCCTGTCGGGTATGTGCGGCGGGAGACGGGCGGGTTAGCGCCGGCCGTTCTGCAGCGGCTGGAAGCAGTACATGATTCTGCTTGCAGCCGCTGCAGAACCGGCCGGATTATAGAACAGGCTCATTCTTTGCTAACCCGCTGGGAACCCAGCGGGTTAGCAACGTATGAGCATGTGTAAACCGCCGCTGTGTGCACAGCGGGTGTCGGTTTACATAGGTTTCTATGTTAATCCAAACGCCGGTTTGGCTTAACATAAATTTACATGAAATTTATGTAAACCGACCGGCGGTTTACACACCTAATCCGGCCCTAACCCGACCAGTGCGCACATACCCTAAAGGGGTTATTTTCTTTCAATTCAATTTCTATCCTGGAGAAATTTAGCTCCAGTTAAAAGAAACAAAGGAAAGAAAACAGCTGTGCTTTAATTTCCTGGATCTATGGGTGATTTATTTATTTTTTGCTGCTGCACCTGGTGTCTGGCTTTTGGCACTGATTTCATGTCGGCATATTGGCACAAAGGTCGGTGAGCTCAGCAGTTTTGAGCATGGTATATCATCTACATGGGTATGTCCCACTGAAGCCATTGAGCTCATGGATTGGATGTGGCACAGTTAATACTAGACATTGGGAGCAGTGCTGGAGACTTGCTGGTGGATTCTGGGAAGGTCTTAGTATTGTCTAAAACGTACCCATTTACTTCTGTTGGTGACTCCGCATAGTGTTATAAGGCTATGCATACTTGTATTGGCCCTTTTTCTATACATTCTGTATGGTAATCTCTTTTTCACCTCCAGATTGGGTTAAATAAGCCACACTTCAAGACCCCCTTGGCTACAGCAGGTTCTAGAAGGAATACCTCCTCATCCTCATCTTCCCAATCCAGCATGAACAGGAGTCTGAACTCCAGCCTGTCCTTCTCTCCACCTGCAGCTAATGGTAAGCGGCATTCACGTTATCATAATGCATGTAAGGCCCCTTTCACATCAGCGCTTTTTTTAAATCGCGGCAGATGCGGTGAAAAAACTCATCTGCCGCGATTACCGCATACCGGCTGCACTTGCGCGGCAAGCCCCATACAATGTATAGGTGGGCTTGCGGCAAGTGCGGTTTTGGCACTTGCGGCAGGTGCGGCCGCGAAAAAAAAACGCGGCTGACCGCAGTTTTCTCCTTCGCCTCATTGGGGGACACAGACCGTGGGTGTTATGCTGCTGTCCACTAGGAGGCGACACTAGGCAGAATCTGAAAAAGATTAGCATTGGCTCCTCCTCTGCAGCATACACCCCTGGACAGGCACTGTCCTGACCAGTTTTTGCTTAGTGTCTAGGAGGCACACACAGATTTTTTTTAGTGCTCCTAAAAAATGTTTTCTTTTTGGAGATTTTTTATTCAAGAAGAAGGAAAGTGGGTCTCTGATGAGACTCCCGGCATGGTCCCTCCTCGGCCCCCCACTGTTGGGGGCGCCTGGTTGAGGTCGACTATTTCCCTTAACATGCCGCTCCCTCCTCGGCCCCCCACTGTTGGGGACGCCGGGTTGAGGTTGAGACGACGATCCTCCCTCCCCATTTCCCCAACGTTGGGGTTCATGGGTTGAGAGTGAGGCGAAGGACAAGGCACCTGACGGTGGAGCAGCATCCCTCCCTAAATGCCCCTTTGGGGTCCATTTAGGTCGAGACACCCCAGGTAGAGCCTCTAGTGCAGTAGCTTAGATCTGCTACAAGCACCCTGGAGTCATCAGCACTGCTGACAAACTCCTTTTCACCTTCGGCTGCGGCGTGCCTGCCGCAGCAATCCAGGGTACACAGCTTGCTGTGTACTCCTGAGGGGTCGGGGGACCAGCACTGGGGGCAGCCAGCACTGGCAGGGACACAGCTTGCCTGTGTCCCTGCAGCAGCCAGCACTAAGGGCTGCATTTATTGGTGGAGCAGAGGATCCAGCACTCTGGGTCCTCTGCAGGGGCCCACACTAACCCACCGCTGCCTGCCCCGGGGGTCCGGTGGGGTCCAGACCAGTTCCGGACCTCCCCCCGGACCTCCGCGCCGCTCTGGAGCCTTTTCCGGCCGCACAGAGCTAATTTAGACTGCGGCTTCGGCCTACGCCGAGGCCGCCGCCTTCGGCACGCCCCCCGGCCCGCCCCCGGATGACGAGGATGACGCGGCCAGCGTCATAGCAGGGGGCGGACCGCGTCTCCAGAGCGCGCCCTCTCTGCAGAATCGCGGTTTTACAGCGCTCCGCCCCCCTTCTTCCTCCTCTCTCCACATCCCGGAAGCCATTACATGCCTCGTGGTGGAGGCAGAGCGGCACCAGCAGCAGTACAGCAGCTGCACAGTCTCCGGGGGGCACAGACAGAAACGCTGGACGCTGGACACTGGTCGCTGGTGGCACACAGGTTGTGGTAAGTTGCCAGCAGAGGTCTTCTATCTCCTCTGCTGGAACTCTTCTCTCCAGGGCACCCCTGCACAGCACTATTCTCTCCAGGGCACCCCTGCACAGGCTCCTGTATATACCACTATGCCGGGCTCAAGAGACAAGAGGACTAGGGCCCACACAGCCTACTATTCCTTATGCACAGCATGTCAGAAGCCTCTACCCAGTAGACATACGTCCCCGCACTGCCGGGACTGCGCCCAGACTACGGTGCCGGTGTCCCCAGCCGTTACGGATGCGTCCTCTGCCATGCCGGAATGGGCCACTTTTTTGTCCCAATCCATCTCACAATCCATGGCACAATCCATGGACAGGCTGTCCTCTACATTGCTTTCAGCTATGCAGAGTCACACTTCATCCCAGACCGCTGCTCAACAAAGCGGACACTCGGAACGCGGCCGCACTGAACTAATGTCCACCTCTAGGGCAGGACGGAAACGACCACATAGGTCAGGCTCTCCAGGGCCTACTCATACTTCACGGTCTCCAGGGCCTACTCATACTTCACGGTCATCTCCAAGGGAGAGTCGCCGTGCCTCCAGGTCGCCAGAACCGTCCCCTGATAGGGAGGGTCACAGAAGGTCCAGGTCACCCCCTCCTAGAGAAGACCGCAGCGATACGCAGGAGTCCGAAGGACTCTGTGAATCCAGCTCAGATCTGGATCCAGATGGGTCTCTAGACCTAACCCAGCCAGACACTGATGTATTGGTTGAGGACGTAATCACCTCCATCAACCAGGTGCTGAAGATATCTGAACCTCCTCCAGATGCCCCAGAGCACGAGATCGCTTTCCAGAGGACTAAGAGGCCCCCTAAATATTTCTCCGATCACCCCGAGTTCAGGGCGATTCTCAAAAACCATCGCTCACACCCGGAGAAGAGATTCGGCAACCGTAAGGCACTGGAAAGGCGTTACCCCTTCTTGCAAGAGGTAACACAGACCTGGGCAGATACGCCTGTAGTAGACCCTCCGGTATCCAGACTCGCAACACAGACGCTTCTTTCCCTGCCAGATAGCTCCTCCATAAAGGATGCGACGGACCGTCAGGTGGAACACATGGCCCGATCAATTTTCGAGGCCACAGGGTCCTCCCTGGCCCCGACATTCGCTATTGTGTGGGCAGCAAAGGCTATCATGGCCTGGACAACCAACTTGCATGCCAGTCTCCGTTCAGTTAACTCCGAGCTCGCTGACCAGGCGGTTCAAGCGTCAGTCGTGGCTGACTATATTTTACACGCAGCTATCGATTCTGCAAATTGTGCGGCAGTGGCTGCGTCAAACGCCATCATCATCAGGCGTGCTCTCTGGCTGCGGGAATGGAAGGCGGATGCAGTCTCAAAGAAGTCGCTTACCCACCTTCCATTTCTCAGCGGACGTCTCTTTGGTGAAGAGCTTGATAAATTAATATCCAATGCCACAGGAGGGAAGAGTACTTCCCTACCTCAACAAAAACCGAAACGCACCTATAACCGCCGTAACCAGGCACGATTCCGTTCCTTTCGGAATTCGTCTGGCTGGTCCGTTTCCCGCCCAGCGCAGACCCGTAGTCGTTCACCACGCAGGGAAGGTTCGAGGACTTCGCAAAGGGCGAACAAAACCTGGCAGCCTAGATCTGGCCAAAGCAAGTCCAAAGGACCCAAATCCCACAAATTCTCATCTTCATGACTCCTTATTTCCGGACGACGCCCCGCCAGTGGGCGGACGACTTTCCCACTTTCATCAGGTTTGGCTACCTATTATAAATGACAGGTGGATCAGGGAACTGGTGTCGTCAGGTTACAAGATAGAGTTCATTTCCATCCCACCAAATCGATTTTTTCTTTCCGTACCTCCAAGGCTACCGTCCAAGGCTCGCGCCTTCTCCAAGGCGGTCAGGTCACTTATCCAAGCCGGAGTGATTGTTCCGGTCCCACGGACAGAACGCTTTCAGGGGTTCTACTCCAACCTGTTCGTGGTCCCCAAAAAAGGGGGCAGTGTAAGACCTATTCTAGATCTCAAACAGCTAAACAAGTACGTGAGGGTACGACAATTTCGCATGGAGTCTCTCCGATCCATCATATCATCCATGGAAGAAGGAGAATTTCTCGCCTCCATAGATATTCAGGATGCTTACCTGCATATTCCTATCGCCCCTGCTCACCAAAGGTTCCTCAGGTTCGCAATTGGTCAGGCCCATTATCCGTTTGTGGCTCTCCCATTTAGACTCGCCACAGCTCCCAGAGTATTTACCAAAGTCATGGCGGCTGCCATGACTATATTACACTCCAGAGGCGTAGTCGTCATCCCATACTTGGACGATCTACTTATCAAGGCTCCCACCTTCAAGGACTGCGAACTCGGTGTCACCATCACGGTAGACACACTAAGTCGCCTGGGCTGGTTGGTCAACCTAAAAAAGTCGTCCCCAATCCCAAGTCAGTCCCTCATTTTTCTGGGCATGGAATTCCACACTTCCAGGGGTCTAGTGCTCCTTCCCAAGGAGAAGACACATGCTATCCAGAAGGGAGTTCGCGCCCTTCTTCACCCAGCACCTCGATCCCTTCGTTTTGCCATGCGAGTTCTGGGCAGGATGGTTGCCGCGATAGCAGTCCCCTTCGCCCAGCTTCACCTCCGGCCTCTCCAATTGGCCATACTCAAGTCCTGGGACAAGAGTCCTTTTTCCCTGGACAGGATGTTCCGCATATCCTCGACAGTCAAGCAATCCCTACACTGGTGGCTCCGTCCAGTATCTCTCTCCAAGGGGAGATCGTTTATCCCAGGTCACTGGAAGATTCTGACAACCGATGCCAGCCTCACAGGATGGGGCGCGGTGTACCGACACCACAGAGCGCAGGGGAAGTGGTCTCCATTGGAAGCCACCATGCCCATCAACGTCCTGGAGATTCGAGCCATCTTCCTGGCACTGCGGGCTTTCCAACGTCTCCTAGTGAACTCTCACGTCGGGATACAATCCGACAATGCCACGGCCGTGGCTTATGTCAATCACCAGGGCGGAACCCGCAGTGTCCAAGCGATGCGAGAGGTATCGCACATCCTGCAATGGGCGGAATCCACGGGATCGACCCTGTCCGCCGTACACATACCAGGAGTAGACAACTGGGAAGCAGACTTTCTCAGTCGCCAAGGCATAGACTCAGGAGAGTGGTCCCTGCATCCCGAAGTCTTTCAGCAAATTTGTCATCGCTGGGGGACTCCGGACGTGGATCTGATGGCATCACATCTCAATGCCAAGGTTCCCAACTTCATGGCCAGATCACACGACCCCCGGTCTCTCGGAGCGGATGCCCTAGTTCAGGACTGGACTCAATTTCAACTCCTGTACATCTTCCCACCTCTGCCTCTAATCCCCAGAGTAGTGTGAAAAATCAAACAGGAAGGGATTCCGGTTATCCTTATCGCCCCAGACGCGCGTGGTATGCCGACATCGTCCAACTCACGGCAGACGCCCCCTGGCGCCTCCCAGATCGGCCAGACCTCCTATCTCAGGGTCCGTTCTGCCACCAGAATTCACAGGCCCTGAATTTGACGGCGTGGCCCTTGAAACCTGGATTCTAACTCAAGCAGGGCTCTCACAAGATGTCATTCGCACTATGATCAGTGCAAGGAAACCTGCCTCTGCCAGAATTTACTACCGCACCTGGAAAGTCTTTTTTGCCTGGTGTGCATCTCGTGATCAGAATCCATTCCCCTACTCGCTGCCTAGAATTCTTGGCTTCCTACAATCAGGTCTGGAGGCCAGACTATCCCTGGGCTCTCTTAAGAGCCAGGTCTCGGCCCTCTCCGTTCTTTTCCAGCGGAGACTTGCCTTAAAACCTCAAATCAAAACTTTTGTTCAAGGGGTTTCCCGTTTGGTTCCCCCCTACAGACGACCGCTGGAAGCGTGGGATCTAAACTTGGTGCTGACGGCGTTGCAAGAACCGCCTTTTGAGCCTCAAAGAGATCCCTCTCCGCCTTCTATCCCAGAAGGTGGTGTTTCTAGTGGCTATCACCTCCCTTCGGAGGGTGTCCGAGCTCACAGCGCTCTCATGCAGGCCTCCATTCCTAGCCTTTCACCAGGATAAGGTAGTTCTCCGTGCGGTTCCTTCTTTTCTTCCGAAGGTGGTTTCCTCATTCCACATCAATGAGGAACTATCTTTACCGTCCCTTTGTCCTGCTCCGGTTCATAGGTTTGAGAAGGCTCTGCATACGCTGGACCTTGTAAGGGCTTTGCGTATTTATGTCTCTAGAACAGCCCCCTTTCGGAAGTCGGACTCTCTTTTCCTTCTTCCTGAAGGCAGCCGCAAGGGCTTCTCAGCTTCAAAGGCCACGCTTGCCAGATGGATCAGAGCCACAATTCAGGATGCCTACAGGCTCAAAAACTCGCCTCTTCCGGCCGGTATCAAAGCGCATTCTACCCGTGCCGTGGGGGCATCCTGGGCTATTCGGCATCAGGCTTCTGCCCAACAAGTGTGTAAAGCAGCCACTTGGACTAGCTTGCACACATTCACCAAACATTACATGGTCCATACCCAGTCTTCAGCGGATGCGAGCCTGGGTAGACGCGTCCTGCAGGCGGCAGTTGCCCACCTGTAGGATACTGTCTTTATATAACACTCGTTCCATTGCTTTTCCCACCCAGGGACTGCTTTGGGACGTCCCACGGTCTGTGTCCCCCAATGAGGCGAAGGAGAAAAGGAGATTTTTGTGTACTCACCGTAAAATCCTTTTCTCTTAGCCTCTAATTGGGGGACACAGCTCCCTCCCTGTTGGCCGTTGCGGCCCGTTTTGAGTTCTCTTGTTGTTTGAACTCGTGCATAGTTGCCTTCTTACAGGCAAGGTTTTTTGGATGTTATCACTGTTACGTAAATCCTCCTACTGCTTTAGCACAAAATCTGGTCAGG
>JARQOC010000004.1:291866303-291908926 GCA_033576535.1 Allobates femoralis | reverse complement strand
ATTAGGGGAAACTGAAGGATTTGAAAGGCAAAGGTCACAGGCCAAAAAAGGCTCACTGGGTAAACTGAAGGTTTTGAGAATCACAGGTTAGAGGCCAATATTATATATATTCCTCATTTTGTATATATATATAATCATTTTATATATGTATTATTTTAATATATATAATAAAATAAAATGAGATTTTTTATCTAATTTGATTTAATATATATAATATATTTTTATTAAATAAAAGAAAAGAAAAAGCATTTTAGGGAAAACTGAAGGATTTGAAAGGCAGAGGTCACAGGCCAAAAAATGCTCTATTGGGTAAACTGAAGGTTTTGGAAATCACAGGTTACAGGCCAAAAAATGTCTTATTGGGTAAACTGAAGAGTTTCATAATCACAGATTAGAAGCCAAAAAGGCCTTATTAGGGGAAAGTATAGCATTTGAAAATCACCAGTCAAAGGTCAATCAAAGCCTTTTAGGGAAAACTATAGGTTTTGAGAATGAGAATCACAGGTCAAAGGCCAAAAAGGCCTTATTAGGGGAAACTGAAAGATTTGAGAGTATAAGGTTTAAGGCCAAAAAATGCCTTATTGGGGATACTGAAGGATTTCAAAATCACAGGGTTACAGGCAAAAAATGCCTTATTAGGGAACACTGAATGATTTCAAACTCACAGGTCAAAGGTCAATCACAGCCTTTTAGTGCTAACTGAAGGCTCTGAGAATCACAGGTTAAAGGCAAAAAAGGCCTTATTGGGGATACTGAAGGATTTGAAAATCACAGGGTTACAAGCAAAAAATGCTTTATTAGGGAACACTGAATGATTTCAAACTCACAGGTCAAAGGTCAGTCACAGCCTTTTAGTGCTAACTGAAGGTTCTGAGAATCACAGGTTAAAGGCGAAAAAGGCCTTACTAGTGGAAACTGAAGGATTTTAAAGTCACATGTCAAAGGTCAATCAAAGCCTTTTAGGGAAAACTGAAGGTTTTGAGAATGGCAGGTAAAGGCCACAAAGGCCTCATTAGGGGAAACTGAAAGATTTGAAAGTATAAGGTTTGTGGCCAAAAAATGCCATATTGGGGAAACTGAAAGATTTGAAAATCATCAGTAAAAGGTCAATCACAGCCTTTCAGGAAAAATGGAAGATTTTGAAAATCAGAGGTTAAAGGCCAAAAAGGTCTTATTAGGGGAAACTGAAGGATTTGAAAGGCAAAGGTCACAGGCCAAAAAAGGCTCACTGGGTAAACTGAAGGTTTTGAGAATCACAGGTTAGAGGCCAATATTATATATATTCCTCATTTTGTATATATATATATATATATATATATATATATAATCATTTTATATATGTATTATTTTAATATATATAATAAAATAAAATGAGATTTTTTATCTAATTTGATTTAATATATATAATATATTTTTATTAAATAAAAGAAAAGAAAAAGCATTTTAGGGAAAACTGAAGGATTTGAAAGGCAGAGGTCACAGGCCAAAAAATGCTCTATTGGGTAAACTGAAGGTTTTGAGAATCACAGGTTACAGGCCAAAAAATGCCTTATTGGGTAAACTGAAGAGTTTCATAATCACAGATTAGAAGCCAACAAGGCCTTATTAGGGGAAAGTGTAGCATTTGAAAATCACCGGTCAAAGGTCAATCAAAGCCTTTTAGGGAAAACTATAGGTTTTGAGAATGAGAATCACAGGTCAAAGGCCAAAAAGGCCTTATTAGGGGAAACTGAAAGATTTGAGAGTATAAGGTTTAAGGCCAAAAAATGCCTTATTGGGGATACTGAAGGATTTCAAAATCACAGGGTTACAGGCAAAAAATGCCTTATTAGGGAACACTGAATGATTTCAAACTCACAGGTCAAAGGTCAATCACAGCCTTTTAGTGCTAACTGAAGGCTCTGAGAATCACAGGTTAAAGGCAAAAAAGGCCTTATTGGGGATACTGAAGGATTTGAAAATCACAGGGTTACAGGCAAAAAATGCTTTATTAGGGAACACTGAATGATTTCAAACTCACAGGTCAAAGGTCAGTCACAGCCTTTTAGTGCTAACTGAAGGTTCTGAGAATCACAGATTAAAGGCGAAAAAGGCCTTACTAGTGGAAACTGAAGGATTTTAAAGTCACATGTCAAAGGTCAATCAAAGCCTTTTAGGGAAAACTGAAGGTTTTGAGAATGGCAGGTAAAGGCCACAAAGGCCTCATTAGGGGAAACTGAAAGATTTGAAAGTATAAGGTTTGTGGCCAAAAAATGCCATATTGGGGAAACTGAAAGATTTGAAAATCATCAGTAAAAGGTCAATCACAGCCTTTCAGGAAAAATGGAAGATTTTGAAAATCAGAGGTTAAAGGCCAAAAAGGTCTTATTAGGGGAAACTGAAGGATTTGAAAGGCAAAGGTCACAGGCCAAAAAAGGCTCACTGGGTAAACTGAAGGTTTTGAGAATCACAGGTTAGAGGCCAATATTATATATATTCCTTATTTTGTATATATATATATATATATATAATCATTTTATATATTTATTATTTTAATATATATAATAAAATAAAATGAGATTTATTGTCTAATTTTATTTAATAGATATATAATATATTTTTATTAAATAAAATAAAAGGAAAAGCATTTTAGGGAAAACTGAAGGATTTAAAAAGGCTGGGAATAGAGAGCCGCGGACACCCCCGTAGCTGGCCCTCATGGTCTAAGTACTTGAGGGCCGGCTGGATAGAGCTGAGGACACGCCCATACCTAGCCTTCATGGTGTGTCTTATTTGAATAATGAAAAAAAAAACATGAGGGCCAGGGATATAGAGCCACAGACAACCCTGGGGCTGGCCCTCACGGTCAAAGAACTTGAGGGCCGGCTGCATAGAGCTGAGGACACACCTAATCCCGGCCCTCATGATGTCTTATTTGAATAATGAAAAAAAAAACCATGAGGGCCAGGGATATAGAGCCGCAGACAACCCTGGGTCTGGCCCTCACGATCGAAGAACCTGAGGGCCGGCTGCATAGAGCTGGGGACACGCCCAATCCCGGCCCTCATGGCCTGTGTTAGGGTATTAGTGAAAAAAAAAAACATGAGGGCCAGGGACATAGAGCCGCAGACAACCTTGGGGCTGGCCCTCACGGTCAAAGAACTTGAGGGCCGGCTGCATAGAGCTGAGGACACGCCTAATCCCGGCCCTCATAGCGTGTCTTATTTGAATAATGAAAAAAAAACATGAGGGCCAGGGACATAGAGCCGCAGACAACCTTGGGGCTGGCCCTCACGGTCAAAGAACTTGAGGGCCGGCTGCATAGAGCTGAGGACACGCCTAATCCCGGCCCTCATGGCCTGTGTTATTTGAATAATGAAAAAAAAACATGAGGGCCAGGGACATAGAGCCGCAGACAACCTTGGGGCTGGCCCTCACGGTCAAAGAACGTGAGGGCCGGCTGCATCGAGCTGAGGACACGCCCAATCCCAGCCCTCATGGCGTGTCTTATTTGAATAATGAAAAAAAAAATGAGGGCCAGGGACATAGAGCCGCAGACAACCTTGGGGCTGGCCCTCACGGTCAAAGAACTTGAGGGCCGGCTGCATAGAGCTCAGGACACGCCTAATCCCGGCCCTCATGGCGTGTCTTATTTGAATAATGAAAAAAAACATGAGGGCCAGGGACATAGAGCCGCAGACAACCTTGGGGCTGGCCCTCAGGGTCAAAGAACTTGAGGGCCGGCTGCATAGAGCTGAGGACATGCCTAATCCCGGCCCTCATGGCCTGTCTTATTTGAATAATGAAAAAAAAAAACATGAGGGCCAGGGACATAGAGCCGCAGACAACCTTGGGGCTGGCCCTCACGGTCAAAGAACTTGAGGGCCGGCTGCATAGAGCTCAGGACACGCCTAATCCCGGCCCTCATGGCGTGTCCTATTTGAATAATGAAAAAAAACATGAGGGCCAGGGACATAGAGCCGCAGACAACCTTGGGGCTGGCCCTCAGGGTCAAAGAACTTGAGGGCCGGCTGCATAGAGCTGAGGACATGCCTAATCCCGGCCCTCATGGCCTGTCTTATTTGAATAATGAAAAAGAAAACATGAGGGCCAGGGACATAGAGCCGCAGACAACCTTGGGGCTGGCCCTCACGGTCAAAGAACGTGAGGGCCGGCTGCATCGAGCTGAGGACACGCCCAATCCCGGCCCTAATGGCCTGTGTTATGGTATTAGTGAAAAAAACAAAACATGAGGGCAAGGGACATAGAGCCACAGACAACCTTGGGGCTGGCCCTCACGGTCAAAGAACTTGAGGGTCGGCTGCATAGAGCTGAGGACACGCCCAATCCCGGCCATCATGGCCTGTCTTATCTATTATATAATTGCGAATGGGTTTTTTGCCCCTTTTGAGTCCACTCGCAATGGGAGTCTGCGTGGTCATGTGGATACGCCCGAAGCATTGGCCGCGCAGCGGCCATTGCGAGCAGTTATAAGGCGACTCGCTATGCCCGCGCAGCGGGCATGGCGAGTCGCCTTAGCAGCGCGAAGCATTGGCCGCGAAGCGGCCATTGCGAGTCAGAGACTCGCCCTTCTAGAATCCCGATGCATGTGCATCGGGCACCCAGCTAGTTTGAATAATAAAAAAAAAAAACATGAGGGCCAGGGATATAGAGCCGCAGACAACCCTGGGGCTGGCCCTCACGGTCAAAGAACTTGAGGGCCGGCTGGATAGAGCTGAGGACACACCTAATCGCGGCCCTCATGGCCTGTCTTATCTATTATATAATTGCGAATGGGTTTTTTGCCCCTTTTGAGTCCACTCGCAATGGGAGTCGGCGTGGTCATGTGGATACGCCCGAAGCATTGGCCGCGCAGCGGCCATTGCGAGCATTTGTAAGGCGACTCGCCATGCCCGCGCAGCGGGCATGGCGAGTCGCCTTAGCAGCGCGAAGCATTGGCCGCGAAGCGGCCATTGCGAGTCAGAGACTCGCCCTTCTAGAATCCCGATGCATGTGCATCGGGCACCCAGCTAGTTTGAATAATAATAAAAAAAAAAAACGTGAGGGCCAGGGATATAGAGCCGCAGACAACCCTGGGGCTGGCCCTCACGGTCAAAGAACTTGAGGGCCGGCTGGATAGAGCCGAGGACACACCTAATCGCGGCCCTCATGGCCTGTCTTATTTGAGGAATGAAAAAAAAAAAAACATGAGGGCCAGGGATATAGAGCCGCAGACAACCCTGGGGCTGGCCCTCACGGTCTTAGAACTTGAGGGCCGGCTGCATAGAGCCGAGGACACACCTAATCGCGGCCCTCATGGCCTGTCTTATTTGAATAATGAAAAAAAAAAAACATGAGGGCCAGGGATATAGAGCCGCAGACAACCCTGGGGCTGGCCCTCACGGTCTTAGAACTTGAGGTCCGGCTGCATAGAGCCGAGGACACACCTAATCGCGGCCCTCATGGCCTGTCTTATTTGAAGAATGAAAAAAAAAAAACATGAGGGCCAGGGATATAGAGCCGCAGACAACCCTGGGGCTGGCCCTCACGCTTGTGTAAAAAATTAGAAAGAGAAAGAGCGCCATCTGGTGATTTTACATTCCTATATTAAAAAATACAAAAGTTGGGCAACAGTGCCACCCTGTGGATCTTCGACAGAATGCACATTTTTAACAAAATGTTCCATGAAAGCTGGCTATAGGAGCCCGAAGAAAGCGCGAGAGCAAGATTTCACGCTGCGTTTTTTAGCATTTTTATTGCGTAGACCCTCTCGAAAGCGATACTTTGGGACGCAGAGCGCGCGGTTTTAATCAGGAATTTTTCCTGAGCTATGTAAAAAAAAAATTTGCTCCTATCGCGTTTGTAAGGGTCCCGAAATGATAAATATCACATTGCCCCCATCAGTCCCTATATACTACTATAGTACAGTAGGTGATGCTTCCATATTGAGTCTCTCGAAAATTACAATGGACGAAAGTACAGCTTGTTGCACTCCGGCAACATTTGTTGCCATCCGGCAACAAAAATCGGCCATCTTGTGTCCCGTTTGCAACAAAGAGTCAAGCTTTGCTGCCATCCGGCAACATTTCAGGTCAAGCCTGTTGCCATCGGGACGCCGACCCCCTGATTTTGACCATAGGTCAACCTCAACAGAGTGATCTATTTCATATGTTTATTTCTGTTAATGTTGATGATTATGGCTTACAGGCAATGAAAACCCAAAGGTCATTATCTCAGAGAATTAAAGTAGGGAGGATGAAGGGTTAAACATCCTCACTGCGCTGCCGTATTCCACCAGCCATCAAAGGGTGAATATAATATTGATTAATTTGTCAACGTGTTCTCAGGACAAATCAATATCATATTGCAATGTTTCTGGGAGTTCTGAAACGCGTTGACTAATAAATCAATATTATATTCCCCCCTTGATGTCTGGTGGAATACGGCAACGCGTTGTTTAACCTTTCATCCTGCCTACTTTCATTCTCCAAGATAATGACCTTTGGGATTTCATTGACTGTAAGGCATAATCATCAACATTAACATAAATAAACACATGAAATAGATCACTCTGTTTGTAATGACTCTATATAATATATGTGTGTCACTTTTTGTATTGGATTACTGAGAGAACATAACTTTTTGATGATATTCTAATTCATTGAGATGCACCTGTATATCATATAGGTATTGCATATCTATATATGCCGTATTAGTGTTAATTGCATTGGTTTGGATGTTTCACTTTATATATTGTTAAAGTGCTAGGTGTCCCCAGTAAATCTTTACTTTTTTCCTGTCCAGTCTTTTTAGAGTTTATCACTTCTTCAGGCGGGTAACAGAGCAGATCCACCTGAAGATTTTGTGTGCACACACCCTAAGGCTACGTTCACATGCAGCGTAATTGCCGCATATTGCCACATTTACTTGCCGCTTTTGAGTGCTCACGTAAATGCAGTGGAATATAAAGCTGGATATGCTTCCAGCAAAAGCTATGGCTTTTGCCAAAAGGCTCTCGGACGCCTCGTATTCCGGCATATTTTTGCATCTGCGCTTTCACTGCAAAGCCCGGGTGCAAGAAGACTGAACATGTCAATTGTTTGCGCTTTTTTCAGCGAGCCTTTCCCATATGCGACATGATAAAATGGGCTCGGGAAAAGCGCTCCGAAAATAGCGCGGCATCTGAATGCAGTAGCACTTTTTTGTGACAAACACACACAAAATTACACGACAATTATGCCGCGTGTGAACACAGCCTTAGTCTGACTTACCAATAGGGGGGCGGCACAACTAAAAGTGCCTAGGGCAGCATAAACCCCAAATACGGCCCTGCCCTCAGCCCCGTATCCCAGTATGGTCACACAGCCCCCAAAGTAATTTCCCCCACAGACCCCCATATCATATGATACCCCCAGTATAATTTCCCCCACAGACCCCCATATGATATGATGCCCCCAGTATCATTTCCCCCACAGACCCCCATATCATATGATGCCCCCAGTATCATTTCCCCACAGACCCCCATATAATAAGATCTCACAGCCCTCTGTGTAATATCCTTCAGAGACCCCATATCATATGATGTCCCCACAGCCCCCAGTATAATATCCTCTCCAGACTCCATGCCCACCAGTCTCCTATCACGTGATACAGTTGATGCTGGGCAGCAGCACCATAGTGTGATGTCATCACGCTGTCACGTTCTCTGTGTGACGTAGCCCTCTCGGAACGGTCCTTTTGAAATACCCGGCGGAGCAGGGAGATTATGCCCGCCCCTCTGCTCCTGTCCCTGGCGGCTCTCCCAGAACATGAAGAGAAGGATGACAGCCGGCAGCAGGAAGACCGGGGAGCTCCTGAGTGGCTGGAGGACGGGGCCTGGCGGGCGCCGCTATCACACGGTAACCTTTGGCTTTATACAGTTGGCTCCTGTGCGCCCTCTGCTGGTAGGTGTAGGTAGCCGGCTCCTGTGCGCCCTCTGTTGGTGGCCGCAGGGAGCCCTCATGTCATCATTCAACGGCCTGTACAGGGGAGTCCAGATCCACAGACCCCCATATCATATGATGCCCCCAGTATCATTTCCCCCACAGACCCCCATATCATATGATGCCCCAGTATAATTTTCCCCACAGACCCCCATATCATATGATGCCCCCAGTATAATTTCCCCCACAGACCCCCTATCATATGATGCCCCCAGTATAAATTTCCCTCACAGACCCCCATATCATATGATGCCCCCAGTATAATTTCCCCCACAGACCCCCATATCATATGATGCTCCCAGTATAATTTCCCCCACAGACCCCCATATAATAAGATCTCACAGCCCTTTGTGCAATTTCCCCTACAGACCCCATATCATATGATCCCCCAGTATAAATATTCCCTCACAGACTTCCATATCATATGATGCCCCCAGTATAATTTTCCCCCACAGACCCCCATATCATATGATGCTCCCAGTATAATTTCCCCCACAGACCCCCATATATTAAGATCTCACAGCCCTTTGAAATTTCCCTCACAGACCCCATATCATATGATGCCCCAGTATATTTTCCCCACAGACCCCCATATCATATGATGCCCCAGTATAATTTCCCCCACAGATCCCCATATCATATGATGCTCCCAGTAATAATTTCCCCCACAGACCCCCATATCATATGATGCCCCCAGTATAATTTCCCCCACAGACGCCCATATCATATGATGCCCAAAGTATAATTTCCCCCACAGACCCCCATATCATATGATGCCCCCAGTATCATTTCCCCCACAGACCCCCATATCATATGATGCCCCCAGTATCATTTCCCCCACAGACCCCCATATCATATGATGCCCCCAGTATAATTTCCCCCACAGACCCCCATATCATATGATGCCCCCAGTATCATTTCCCCCCAGACCCCCATATAATAAGATCTCACAGCCCTCTGTGTATATCCTTCAGAGACCCCATATAATATGATGTCCCCACAGCCCCATATAATATCCTCTCCAGACTCCATGCCCACCAGTTCTATCACGTGATACAGTTGATGCTGGGCAGGAGCACCATAGTGTGATGTCATCACACTATGGTGCTCCTGCCGACTCCATGCCCACCAGTCTCCTATCACGTGATACAGTTGATGCTGGGCAGGAGCACCATAGTGTGATGTCATCACGCTGTCACGTTCTCTGTGTGACGTAGCCCTCTCGGAACGGTCCTTTTGAAATACCCGGCGGAGCAGGGAGATTATGCCCGCCCCTCTGCTCCTGTCCCTGGCGGCTCTCCCAGAACATGAAGAGAAGGATGACAGCCGGCAGCAGGAAGACCGGGGAGCTCCTGAGTGGCTGGAGGATCCACTGAAGATTTTGTGCACCACCCAAGGTACGTTCACATGCAGTAATTGCCGCATATTGCCACATTATTTGCCTTTTGAGTGCTCACGTAAATCAGTGATATAAGTGATGCTTCCAGCAAAGTATGGCTTTTCCAAGCTCTCGACGCCTCGTATTCCGGCATATTATTGCATCTGCGCTTTACATGCAAGCCCGGTGCAAGAAGACTGAATGCAATTGTTTGCGCTTTTTTCAGCGAGCCTTTCCCATATGCGACATATAAAATGGGCTCGGGAAAGCGTCGAAAATATCGCGCATCTGATGCAGTAGCACTTTTTGTGACAACACACACAAAATTACACGACAATTATGCCAGTGTGAACACGCCTAGTCTGATTCCAATAGGGGGCGGCCAACTAAATGCCTAGGGCAGCAAAACCCCAAATACGCCCTCCCTCAGCCCGTATCCCAGTATGGTCACACGCCCCCAAAGTATTTCCCCCACAGACCCCCATATCATATGATACCCCCAGTATATTTCCCCCACAGACCCCCATATGATATGATGCCCCCAGTATCATTTCCCCCACAGACCCCCATATCAATATGATGCCCCCAGTATCATTTCCCCCACAGACCCCCATATAATAAGATCTCACAGCCCTCTGTGTAATATCCTTCAGAGACCCCATATATATGATGTCCCCACAGCCCCCAGTATAATATCCTCTCCAGACTCCATGCCCACCAGTCTCCTATCACGTGATACAGTTGATGCTGGGCAGCAGCACCATAGTGTGATGTCATCACGCTGTCACGTTCTCTGTGTGACGTAGCCCTCTCGGAACGGTCCTTTTGAAATACCCGGCGGAGCAGGGAGATTATGCCCGCCCCTCTGCTCCTGTCCCTGGCGGCTCTCCCAGAACATGAAGAGAAGGATGACAGCCGGCAGCAGGAAGACCGGGGAGCTCCTGAGTGGCTGGAGGACGGGGCCTGGCGGGCGCCGCTATCACACGGTAACCTTTGGCTTTATACAGTTGGCTCCTGTGCGCCCTCTGCTGGTGGTGTAGGTAGCCGGCTCCTGTGCCCCTCTGTTGGTGGCCGCAGGGAGCCCTCATGTCATCATTCAACGGCCTGTACAGGGAGTCCAGATCCACAGACCCCCATATCATATGATGCCCCCAGTATCATTTCCCCCACAGACCCCCATATCATATGATGCCCCCAGTATAATTTTCCCCACAGACACCCCATATCATATGATGCCCCCAGTATAAATTTCCCTCACAGACCCCCATATCATATGATGCCCCCAGTATAATTTCCCCCACAGACCCCCATATCATATGATGCTCCCAGTATAATTTCCCCCACAGACCCCCATATAATAAGATCTCACAGCCCTTTGGTAATTTCCCCTACAGACCCCAATCATATGATGCCCCCAGTATAAATTTCCCTCACAGACTTCCATATCATATGATGCCCCCAGTATAATTTCCCCACAGACCCCCATATCATATGATGCCCCAGTATAATTTCCCCCACAGACCCCCATATATTAAGATCTCCACCCTTTGTGAAATTTCCCTCACAGACCCCCATATCATATGATGCCCCCAGTATAATTTCCCCCACAGACCCCCATATCATATGATGCCCCCAGTATAATTTCCCCCACAGATCCCCATATCATATGATGCTCCCAAAATAATTTCCCCCACAGACCCCCATATCATATGATGCCCCAGTATAATTTCCCCCACAGACGCCCATATCATATGATGCCCAAAGTATAATTTCCCCCACAGACCCCCATATCATATGATGCCCCCAGTATCATTTCCCCCACAGACCCCCATATCATATGATGCCCCAGTATCATTTCCCCCACAGACCCCCATATCATATGATGCCCCCAGTATAATTTCCCCCACAGACCCCCATATCATATGATGCCCCCAGTATCATTTCCCCCCAGACCTCCATATAATAAGATCTCACAGCCCTCTGTGTAATATCCTTCAGAGACCCCATATAATATGATGTCCCCACAGCCCCAGTATAATATCCTCTCCAGACTCCATGCCCACCAGTCTCCTATCACGTGATACAGTTGATGCTGGGCAGAGCACCATAGTGTGATGTCATCACGCTGTCACGTTCTCTGTGTGACGTAGCCCTCTCGGAACGGTCCTTTTGAAATACCCGGCGGAGCAGGGAGATTATGCCCGCCCCTCTGCTCCTGTCCCTGGCGGCTCTCCCAGAACATGAAGAGAAGGATGACAGCCGGCAGCAGGAAGACCGGGGAGCTCCTGAGTGGCTGGAGGACGGGGCCTGGCGGGCGCCGCTATCACATGGTAACCTTTGGCTTTATACAGTTGGCTCCTGTGCGCCCTCTACTGGTGGGTGTAGGTAGCCAGCTCCTGTGCGCCCTCTGTTGGTGGCCGCAGGGAGCCCTCATGTCATCATTCAACGGCCTGTACAGGGGAGTCCAGATCTGCAGGAGGTAGAAAAGTTCTGAGCAAAGCTCCTGTATGAAGAAATGAATTAACCTCGAATTGTACACCTGTAGAATGCAGATCTATGCACAAAATACTGTATTCATGGTTGGATATTGCCTTTTAGGCTAAAACAAACCCAGGATGTACATACTGTACTTATAGATTTTGCCATATGCACAATAGTAGTGATTCTGGGGTAAATACTGTTTTGTGTGTTGAAAGAGGGTGTTATTCAGAGAGAAACCTCTAAATAAATAAATAAATATTTATTTATTTCAGATTAAAAAAAAATAATTATGTTTTGAATGCACTGAAAATAATGAATTTGTGAGGGAGATTTGCTATGTCACTCCTAGTCCTGGGCTCCTCCATGATGACATCACAGACTTCTCGCTTGTGACATCATTGTGTTCTCTCTACAGCTCCATCCTCCTCACACACCAGCTGTAGACGATCACTTGAGCAGAGCAGGCTTCTTCCCAGCTGATGTCCGGCCAAACAAGACCAGCATTTCCGCAGTGGATGGAACATTGTGATTTACCGTAATAATCTCACAATCTGGTAGGAGAAGCTCATCACAAAGTGACAGAGAAGTTATTTATGTGTTTATAATATACTAGCTGTGAGCCCGATGCAAATGCATCGGGATTCTAGAACGTGCATACATTTGCTTATAATAGTTATAGCTGGTCTGAGTACTTTTTTGTGGGGGTCCAATACTTTTTTGGGGGGGGGTCCAATACTTTTTTGGGGGGGTCCAATACTTTTTTTGGGGGGTCCAATACTTTTTTGGGGGGGTCCAATACTTTTTTGGGGGGGTCCAATACTTTTTAGGGGGGGTCCAATACTTTTTTGGGGGGTCCAATACTTTTTTGGGGGGGTCCAATACTTTTTTTGGGGGGTCCAATACTTTTGGGGGGGGTTCCAATACTTTTTTGGGGGGGTCCAATACTTTTTTGGGGGGGGTCCAATACTTTTTTTGGGGGGGTCCAATACTTTTGGGGGGGTTCCAATACTTTTTTTGGGGGGTCCAATACTTTTGGGGGGGGGGTCCAATACTTTTGGGGGGGGGGTCCAATACTTTTTTTGGGGGTCCAATACTTTTGGGGGGGTCCAATACTTTTGGGGGGGGTCCAATACTTTTTTTGGGGGGTCCAATACTTTTTTTGGGGGGTCCAATACTTTTGGGGGGGGTCCAATACTTTTTTTGGGGGGTCCAATACTTTTTGGGGGGGGTCCAATACTTTTTTTGGGGGGTCCAATACTTTTTGGGGGGTCCAATACTTTTTTTGGGGGGTCCAATACTTTTTTAGGGGGGTCCAATACTTTTTTTGGGGGGTCCAATACTTTTGGGGGGGGGGTTCCAATACTTTTGGGGGGGGTTCCAATACTTTTTTTGGGGGTCCAATACTTTTTTTGTGGGGTCCAATACTTTTGGGGGGAGGTCCAATACTTTTTTTGGGGGGTCCAATACTTTTGGGGGGGTCCAATACTTTTTTTGGGGGGTCCAATACTTTTTTTGGGGGGTCCAATACTTTGGGGGGGGGGTCCAATACTTTTGGGGTGGGGTCCAATACTTTTTTTGGGGGGTCCAATACTTTTTTAGGGGGGTCCAATACTTTTTTTGGGGGGTCCAATACTTTTGGGGGGGGTTCCAATACTTTTTTTGGGGGGTCCAATACTTTTTTTGGGGGGTCCAATACTTTTGGGGGGAGGTCCAATACTTTTTTTGGGGGGTCCAATACTTTTGGGGGGGGTCCAATACTTTTTTTGGGGGGTCCAATACTTTTTTTGGGGGTCCAATACTTTTGGGGGGGGGTCCAATACTTTTGGGGGGGGGGTCCAATACTTTTGGGGGGGGGTCCAATACTTTTTTTGGGGGGGGGTCCAATACTTTTTTTGGTGGGTCCAATACTTTTTTTGGGGGGTCCAATACTTATATTTTAATTAGTTAATGTAATTAATATCTTAATTTAATATATATATTTTTTTTGTTATTATTATTTTTTATTTTATTATTTATTTATATATTTTTTTTTACTATTTTTATTATTATTAAATTTATTTATTATTTGTTATTTTAAGTGAATTGGAAGCGGGCATTGCGAGTCGCTGGCCGAAAATAGAACCAGAGGCTCGGCCACAAAGTTAGCGATTTCCCGCTGAGGCTAGCGACTCGCTACCTGAGCGGGAAATCGCTAGCTTTGTGGCCGAGCCTCTGGTTCTATTTTCGGCCAGCGACTCGCAATGGCCGCTTCGCGGCCATTGCTCGCACAAAGCTAGCGACTCGCAATGGCCTCGCGGCCATTGCTCGCGCAGCTAACGACTCGCATTGGCCGCTACGCGGCCAATGCTTTGCCGTGGTGACGTCACAATAGTGACATAGCCACGGCGATTTCGGGGGCCGACACGATTTTGCCTACGGCAATTATATAGTAGATATGTATATCTTTGGCCTATAGAAAAAGATGAATGCTAATCATTTGCAATCATTTTGGGCCCGTGGAAGCTTCTGCATCAGGGTCCATGAGCTTCAAGTTACACCACAGTTATATATACATACACAAATACACACATATGTGAACAGTGGCATAACTTGAAGCTCATGGGCCCCCGTATCAAAATCTCCCAACAGATCCAAAAGTATTGCAAACCTTTAATAACATTAGTCTTTTTCTACGTTTTATTCTGATGCATAATTTGAAACGTAGTTGTCATCGGTCAGATATGACCACATTAGGTTCTCCTACTGGTCTTCTATCACTGATAAATTGCCAGGCTCTAGACTAGCATTTAACATCTATTCAACAAACTTTTTATGCTTGACTGATTATCTTTATAGAAGTAATAATGAGGCATGATTAGGTACCTGGAGCCAGATATGTATTGTTAATGACACCCAGTCCAACAGATAGGCAAAAACCACGTCATTATGTGTTAATACCTAATTACAAAAAAGATGAGGAGTACTTCAGGCGTGTAAAGAACATATACCGTATATACTCGTGTACAAGCCGACCCGTGTATAAGCCGACCCCCCTACTTTTGCCCCCAAAACCTGGGAAAACCTATTGACTCGTGTATAAGCCGAGGGTGGACCCCAGCACAGGTATACAGTCCCCCCCAGTGGTATACAGCAGCATCCCCAGTGGTAGTATACAGCATCCACAGAGGTATATACAGCAGCCCCAGTGGTAGTATACAGCAGCCTCCCCAGTGGTAGTATACAGCAGCCTCCCCAGTGGTAGTATTCAGCAGTCTCCCCCTGTGGTAGTATACAGCAGTCTCCCCCTGTGGTAGTATACAGCAGTCTCCCCCTGTGGTAGTATACAGCAGTCTCCCCTGTGGTAGTATACAGCAGCCTCCCCTGTGGTAGTATACAGCAGTCTCCCCTGTGGTAGTATACAGCAGCCTCCCCCTGTGGTAGTATACAGCAGCCACAGAGGTATATACAGCAGCCCCAGTGGTAGTATACAGCAGCCTCCCCAGTGGTAGTATACAGCAGCCTCCCCCTGTGGTAGTATACAGCAGCCACAGAGGTATATACAGCAGCCCCTCCCCTGTGGTAGTATACAGCAGCCACAGAGGTATATACAGCAGCCTCCCCAGTGGTAGTATACAGCAGCCTCCCCAGTGGTAGTATACAGCAGTCTCCCCCTGTAGTAGTATACAGCAGCCTCCCCTGTGGTAGTATACAGCAGCCCCCCCTGTGGGTATACAGAAGTGCCTCCCCCTGTGGTATATACAGCAGCCCCTCCCCTGTGGTAGTATACAGCAGCCCCCGCTGTGGTGGTATACAGCAGCCCCTCCCCTGTGGTAGTATACAGCAGCCCCCCCTGTGGGTATACAGCAGTGCCCCCCTGTGGTATATACAGCCCCCCCCCCCCCGTTGCTGCCGCACACCTGTAAAAAGAAGATCTTTCATACTTATCCTCCTGCTGTCACCGCGCGCATCCTCCGCTCTCCTTCTTGCTTGCACCCGGCGTCCATCCATATGACCGCGCACAAATAATGACGTCATTATTTGTGTGCGGTCACGTGGATGGACGCCGGGTGCAAGCAAGAAGGAGAGCGGAGGATGCGCGCGGTGACAGCAGGAGAATAAGTATGAAAGATCTTCTTTTTACAGGTGTGCGGCAGCAACGGGGGGGGGGGGGGGGGCTGTATATACCACAGGGGGGGCACTGCTGTATACTACCACAGGGGGGCGGAGGAGCGCTGACAGTGCAATGTAATATGCACGGCTCCCCTGCCGCTGATGGACAGGGGGATGCAGTGCATATTGCATTGCACTAATGAGCGGCCCCACGTGACCGTCCGCTCACTATACAGCCTCCCCCACCTCCTCCAGCCCCCGGACACCGGCCCCACACACTCAGCCGTATAGTGACTCGTGTATAAGCCGAGGGGGACACTTTTCAGCACAATTTTTGTGCTGAAAAAACTCGGCTTATACACGAGTATATACGGTATGTATGTTGTGAATAGATATTACACATGTTGAAAAATAGGCAGTCCTCCCATGTAGAGTTTGGAGTATACTCCAGCTACTTAGCCTACACTAGAAAATTCTTTAAAGATTACCTCTCCTTAAAATCTCAGAAAATGCACTATTTTGAAGATGGATAAGACAGCTAGAGAGCTGATTCTGCGGCCTCGGGCTGCAGGGCTGTTGGGGCTGTGACCAATGCTTCAGGATGGATGGCTGATGGGTCTGAGTTTAAATTAAGTGGATCTTTAGGCCGGCTTCACACTGCGGCGTGATCTGGGGCTGCCCGGGATGACCCAGACAGCCACGGACCGGATCAGCACACAGGACTGGGGGGCTAATATGCCCTCCGGTCCGGTGTGCAGCGCACGCAGCTGCAGCCGCTGACAGGTCAGGACCGCGGCGCCCGCAGTCCTCACTTATCAGCAGCGGGAACTGCGTGCGCTGCACACCGGACCGGAGGGCATATTAGCCCCCAGTTCTGTGTGCTGATCCGGTCCGCGGCTGTCTGGGTCATCCCGGACCGGATCATGCCGCAGTGTGAAGCCGGCCTAAGTCTGCATGGGCGCAGCTGGATCTCCTCCTTTTATGAATTCATTCAATCGTGCTGATTTGATGCAAGAGAGAAGAAATCTCTTTGGCTGGCTTCACAGTGCAGTCAGGTCTGATCCGGGCTGTCAGGGGTGAACCTGACAGCCCTGGACCGGATCTGGACACAGAACCGGAGGGCAAATATGCCCTCCGGTCCGGTGTGCAACCGGATGCTGCAGAGCTCAGCTGTCCCCTGTGAAGTGGTGCTGAAGGGGACAGCTCCCTGGTGCTGAAGTTCAGTGTAGCTCACGCTGAACTTCAGCTGCAGGTGTCCGGTTCCCAGATCCTCCCGGATCAGGGCAATCCGGCCCCATAGACTCCCATGCTAGGGAGATTCCGGGAGGATCCGATTTGGGGAGATTTTTCTCACCGGACACAAAAATGCAGCATGCTCCGATTTTGTGTCCCAGATAAAAATCTGATTCCTCCCGGATTCAACTGGACACATGGAAACCGGATGGCAGAGAGTTGCCGTACGGCTCCATCCGGGCCCATAGGGCTGCATTGGGTGAAAATCGGGTCCGGGGCTGTCCGGTTTACGCCGGACAGCCCTGGATCGGACCTGACCGCAGTGTGAAGCCAGCCTTTATCTCTCGCTTAAGGTGAAAGTTTATTATACAGTGCTGAGTGAAGCGACAGGCAAGTTAGACGTTTTGGCCAAAACATTGGCCTTGTTCACATTGTCGCTATGGAAAAAGTGAAAAAAAGTACAATAAGATATACAATAGTCTGATATCATCAGGTATTTACAAATATGTACACAGTATATACATATATGCATCTGTATGGGGAAGCATATCAACATATTATTAGGTAATAGTGAATTAAGATGCCAAAGGACCAATTATCCCTCTCAGTTGATAGTCACATAAGGCTCAGGAGAAAAGAGGACAGAAATATTTGTACAGTGGAGTATACAGATTGAGTGATGTAAGATTGCTGGTCTGCTTGAATAAGTTATCCACCTACCCCTTATGATTGCTTCAGAATGAACAGCTAGAACAATGTGGGTTTTTTTGTTCATGTGGTGAAGCCAGCTTTGGGTGATCTATATACCCTATCGAGAGATATATTCAGGTGAAATGTTGCAGTGTAATCACCACTTTCACCTTAAGCATACCGGACATTGTACGTGTGCAGTGATTACAAACCACATTGTCTACGGAACCTTTGGCTCCCTTCACTGGCACCGTAAAACATTCAACACTGTTGAGTGCTAGCCTTCGTTTCTTATATTTTATCTCTCGCTTAACATGGGAGCCTAGTGCTATCAACTTCCCTCTGAGGACTTATGGGTTATGGGTTTCAGAAAGACAACCATAATTGATTGGTGATCATTACCTAGATACCAAGTCTAAACAAATGGGTTCTTAGCCTTAGGGTACCTTTACACGTTGCAACATTGCATGCAATTTCACTTGCAACTTACTGGTTGCAGTGAAATCATGGACACACTGTTAAATTTGTACACGGCAACAAAATGGAACAATGTGTCCGTGATTTCACTGCAACCAGTGAGTTGCAAGTGAAATTGCATGCAATGTTGCGACGTGTAAAGGTACCCTAACAGGTCAAACTATCAATCCCCATATATAACTGCATTATATATAACCATCAAAAAATCCCTATCTAACCTCTAAATATCTGTCCCTGGGGCCCTAAATGACTATTCTAACCATCCCTGACTGACTAAATCTAACTAACTACAGGCACAATAAATCACTTTTATACTTACCAAATTCTTGTCGGCTGGGCGTTCCTCCAGGGTCTCTGTCAGTGAGGCAGGTCTCCTCGCTGCTGTCCGTCTTCTTTCCAGGGCGGCATCTTCTTCCCATGGATTCAAATTACCCGCCCATCGCATCCTCGCAATGAGCGGGTCACGTGCTGCAGGCTCCGCATCACTTCCGGCCGCCGCGTCGCTGGGACTGTGACGCGCCCAGGCCGACTTCAGCATGCCATCTGCGCATGCTCAGAAGCTGCCCTGAGCGTACGAGTGACACTGCGGGCGGAAGTGACGCGGGGCCTGCAGCACGTGACCCGCTCATTGCGAGGACGCAATGGGCGGGTAATTTGAATCCATGGGAAGAAGATGCCGCCCTGGAAAGAAGACGGACAGCAGCGAGGAGACCCGCCTCACTGACAGAGACCCTGGAGGAACGCCCAGCCGACAAGAATTTGGTAAGTATAAAAGTGATTTATTGTGCCTGTAGTTAGTTAGATTTAGTCAGTCAGGGATGGTTAGAATAGTCATTTAGGGCCCCAGGGACAGATATTTAGAGGTTAGATAGGTACCGTATATACTCGTGTATAAGCCGACCCGTGTATAAGCCGACCCCCCTACTTTTGCCCCCAAAACCTGGGAAAACCTATTGACTCGTGTATAAGCCGAGGGTGGACTCCAGCACAGGTATACAGCCCCCAGCAGTGTGGTATACAGGCCCCCCAATGGTAGTATACAGCAGCCTCCCCAGTGGTAGTATACAGCAGCAGCCCCAGTGGTATATACAGCAGCAGCTCCAGTAGTTAGTATACAGCAGCCCCAGAGGTATATACAGCCCCAGTGGTAGTATACAGCAGCCCCAGAAGTATATACAGACCCAGTGGTAGTATACAGCAGCCCCACAGGTATATACAGCCCCAGTGGTAGTATACAGCAGCCCCACAGGTATATACAGCCCCAGTGGTAGCATCCAGCAGCCCCAGAGGTATATACAGCCCCAGTGGTAGTATACAGCAGCCCCACAGGTATATACAGCCCCAGTGGTAGTATACAGCAGCCCCAGAGGTATATACAGCCCCAGTGTAGTATACAGCAGCCCCAGAGGTATATACAGCCCCAGTGTAGTATACAGCAGCCCCACAGGTATATACAGCCCCAGTGGTAGTATACAGCAGCCCCACAGGTATATACAGCCCCAGTGTAGTATACAGCAGCCCCACAGGTATATACAGCCCCAGTGGTAGTATATACAGCCCCAGTGGTAGTATATACAGCCCCAGTGGTAGTAGATTGCAGCCCCAGCGGTAGTATACAGGGCCCCAGTAATCCAGGGCCCCCCCAGCGTCTCTCCGGTCACCTGAAAAGCAAACTATACTTATCAGTGTCCGCTGTCCGCGCCCGCTCGCCTCTGCCGTCTGCGATCCTCCATCTTCATGCGGCGTCTTCCGGTCTCTGTGCTCGTCGCAGGGAATGACGTCATTCCCTGCGACGAGCACAGGAAACCGGAAGACGCCGCATGAAGATGGAGGATCGCAGACGGCAGAGGTGAGCGGGCGCGGACAGCGGACACTGATAAGTATAGTTTGCTTTTCAGGTGACCGGAGAGACGCTGGGGGGGCCCTGGATTACTGGGGATGCGGGGGCTGCTGTATACCGATGTATACATCGGTATGTACCGATGTATACATCGGTATACAGCACTGACTCGCGTATAAGCCGAGGGGGGTACTTTTCAGCCCAATTTTTGGGCTGAAAAACTCGGCTTATACGCGAGTATATACGGTATTTTTTGATGGTTGGTTCCCTTTAAAGAGCTCATGATAGGGGAATATAAAAAAAGAGGTTTTCTTACTACATTATTAATGAGTATATGCCAAAACTAGCTAACTATACACTTACTAAGGCTACTTTCACATAACGATTTTTCTAAATCCGATGCTGTCCGATGAAAATCGGACAGCATCGGATCCAAACTGAATCCTGCAATCGGATGCCAAATAGGCATCCGATCCGACATTCTGCAGGATCAGTTTTGGCTGTGTCACGTAGCTCCCCTCCTCTCTCCCTCCTGTCATCTTGCTGTCTCCCTGCTGTCCCCCTACTGTCCCCTCTCATGTCCCCCCTCCTGTCCCCTCTCATGTCCCCCCTCATGTCCCCTCTCATGTCCCCCCTCATGTCCCCTGCTGTCCCCCCTCCTGTCCCCTCTCATGTCCCCTGTCATGTCCCCTCTCCCCTCTCATGGCCCCCCTCATGTCCCCTCTCATGTCCCCTCTGCTGTCATTTCAACATAACAAATGTTTATTCTCACCTTCCAGGCTCCCTCGGCGTCTCCAGCTGCAGCCGATCGGGTGTACAAGACCTGCGATGACGTCAAAAGCGTCAGCGGTTACCGCGGTAACCGGTCATGTGACCCGATCAGCTGATCGGGTTCTGACATCATCACAGGTCCTGTTACCGAGCGGCTGCAGCTGGAGACGCCGAGGGAGCGCTGGCAGGTGAGAATAAAGATTTTTTATTTTAAACACTTGTTTTAACCTATATTTAACTTCTGCAATGTATGTATATTGTGAGGCATGTCGGCGCTATGGCACGTGGCTGGCATGACTCACGTGACCGACGTTAATGTGGGATTGCTAAACCCTGCAACATATGCACAGGGTAAATGCAGGTTGGCTCAGTAGCAGCACACATGGGGTTAACTGCTGCTGATGAAAGCTGAGTTCTGTGTGAAGGAGTAATTTACAAAACACACTGGATTGCACCTGTGTGAGGAGGCCAGTTTTGCACAAGCCTGCAAAGGTGGAAGACACATGGTGTGTCTCTCCCTATATCCTGCAGAGGGAAGCAGGACATGCCATGCTGGGCAGGGGACTCAGCCTGGGAACACAGAAGGCCTGTCTGTGTATGAGGACGCACGTGAGTGAAGACATGTGATCAATGTTTATATGGGTTTGACTGGAAGGAGAAGCCTCCAGTCTGTAGCTAGGATTGTCGTTTAAAGCGAACTGTCACCCCTCCAGACATCTAAATACCATAGCCACTCTGCAGCCTAAACTGCATTTGACAAGGTGTTATGCATTTATGCTCCTTGATTCACTGAAATAAAGACTTATATAAATCTGATTCAACCTGATCCAAGACGGAGCGGTTTTCAGTGTCTGTCTCTTCTTGTGGTGTCAGTATCCTCTCTGCTCTGTGTTCCCTCCAGGGCACTCCTGCATGGAGGCTTAGTCAGCTTGCTACAAATAGAGCTGGGAGACCCACAGTGTAATCTAGCAGGAGATACTGCCTGCTAGTAGCAGCCTTGAGCTGTGCAGTTTTCACTTTCAGTTTCTTGCACCACAGCTTTGCTCCATCCTCAGCCCTGATCTAAAGCACAAATCAACTCTGCTGCACTGCTGACAGCTCAGCTCAAAGGCTGCATGTAGCAGGCAGTGCTTTGTTGCTCAGGTCCTCTGCTAGATTTACTACTGTGGGTCTCCTATAACAGCAGCTCTATGTTGTAGCAGAGCTGACAAAGCTCTGTAATGCAGGAGGTGCCTGGAGGAGGTGCACAGAGAGCAGAGAGGGATGACTGACACCACAGAGGAAGGAGACAGACACTTGAAACCGCTCCCGTCTGGATCAGGTTTGAACGATTTTATATAAGTCTTTATTTCAGTGAATCAAGGGAGCATAATGCTAAGACACCTTGTCAGACTGCAGCCTTAGTGCTGCAGAAGGTGTATGGTATTTTTTAGATGTCTGGAGGGGTGACAGGTTCGCTTTAAGTAGAGCCGGACAGGCATGGATTATTTTGTTGCTGTTTATTTGTTCTGTGTTGCTATCACCTGAATAAATCGGACCAGTGCCGTTTGCATCTGAATCTTGATGTTGGACTGAGTGACTCCAAAGCTACGGCCCTTCGGTCCAGTAAAGGCGATCCCTGAGCGTGTTCCACAATATACATTGCAGAAGTTAAATAGCGGCACCATAGTTTAGTGTATTGAGCATGTACTGAGCATGCTCAGTACACTAAATCGGTCCGAGAACATCAGATGTTTCTCGGACCTGCTCCATAGGGCCCCATGTTAAAGGGGTCGGATCGGATGTGCACTAAATGCCATCCGATTTGGTCCGATCCAATTTTGTCCGATTTTATTTTCGGTGCAAAAATCGCAGCAGGCTCCGATTTTTGCACCGATAAAAATATCGGACAGAATCGGATCTGACCAAATCGGATGGCATTTAGTGCACATCCGATTCGGTCCGATGCCCATAGGGCTGCATGGGGCCAAATTCGGATCCGATTTTTATCGGACAGCATCGGATTTGCAAATATCGTAGTGTGAAACCAGCCTAAGAATAGAATAATAAATAGAGGGCCTAGCCATATGTTACTAAAAAAAGCTGAAAAGAAAAAAGGAGAATAAACTCTGCAGAAGTTGAGGAAGGAAAGCTGAAAGCATAGTGAAAGAAGAAAAGATGGAAAAGGAAGGAGAATGAGGCACTTATATCCACTTACAATAAATTTTCATTTTCATCTAATACGGTAAACAATACTGAAAGGGACATAATAATAGGGAAGGAATCATGGACTAGCAAAGCATTACAATATAATCACGCTATACTTAAAATGCTAAACCTAAGTAAATTAAAGGAAGATGGACATATCGACTTTTTCGTTCAGTCCTAAAGCCCCTTGTGCATCCATCAAAATAATCCATTTAGCTTCAATCCATAGGAGGTGTTTGTGAAAATCACCTCCCCGTGGCAGAGGTTTTGTTTTTTCTAGAACCGCGAAGCTTAATAAATCCGGATTGCTGTAATGACATTCCTTAAAATCCTGGATTAATCATGGGCTGCCTTTGCCTGATGTTATGGAATTATAATGTTTGCGGAATCTATGATAAGGGACGGATTATCTTGTTTTATGTAGGGAACTTTTTTTTCACTATGCTTTCAGCTTTCCTTCCTCAACTTCCACAGAGTTTTTCTCCTTCTTTCTTTTCAGCTTTTTTAGTAACATATGGCTATGCCCTCTATTTATTATTCTATTCTCAGTAAGTGTATAGTCAAATGAACAGAAAAATAGAACAGCACAACCTTATAAACCAATATATAGTGCAAAAAATCCTGAATAACAGTGTCCAGCTGTATCACAGTATAAAATTGAAAAATCAGGCAGCACACAAAAAAATTGTGGTGAAAAAGGACTTTTTAATGAGCCCTTAGTGGCACAACGTTTCAGTGGTAACACCACCTTTGTCAAGTACTTGACAAAGGTGGTGTTACCACCGAAACGTCGTGCCACTAAGAGCTCATTAAAAAGTCCTTTTTCACTTGACAAAGGTGGTGTTACCACCGAAACGTCGTGCCACTAAGGGCTCATTCAAAAGTCCTTTTTCACTTGACAAAGGTGGTGTTACCACTGAAACGTCGTGCCACTAAGGCTCATTAAAAGTCATTTTTCAGTTGACAAAGGTGGTGTTACCACTGAAACATCGTGCCACTAAGGGCTCATTAAAAAGTCCTTTTTCACTTGACAAAGGTGGTGTTACCACTGAAACGTCGTGTCATTAAGGGCTCATTAAAAAGTCCTTTTTCACTTGTTCACTTGACAAAGGTGGTGTTACCACTGAAACGTGCTACTAAGGGCTTATTGAAAAGTCCTTTTTCACTTGACAAAGGTGGTGTTACCACTGAAACGTCATGCTACTGAGGGCTCATTAAAAAGTCCTTTTTCACGACAATTGTTTTGTATTCTGCCTGATTTTTCACTTTTTATAAGTGTATAGTTAGCTAGTTTCGGCATATACTGATTAATAATGTAGTAAGAAAACCTCTTTTTAATATTCCCCTATCATGAGCTCTTTAATGTAGTTATATATGGGGAATGATTTTTTGACCTGTAATGGTGGGTTTACACGTCCCAACGTCGGTCCGATATTGTATCCAACGACGCGGGAGCGCGCTTTTTCTGGGCAGAATTCCAACATCGCATAGGAGATGTTACACAGCGCGATATCGGCATACAACGTCTCTACGATGTCTACGCCCCCTTGTATGGCCGACCCAGGAACGACTATTTAACATGGGAGTGAATAGGGGACGTTGTACTGCACATCGTAGTTGGGCGTTTACACAGCACGATCCGGCTCCAACCTCCATCCAATATCGGCCCGTTGAATAGCACGCTCATTCGATCCCCGATGTCGGTTTGACATCGTTAATGCATCGTATTGGACATTTATGCCATACAACGCACAAACAATATCGGGTCCAACGCAAGAACCACGTGACTTTTGGTCGGAGTTGGACGCCGATATCGGGACGTGTAAACACACCATAAGGCTCTTGGTAATGAGAACCCATTTGTTTAGACTTGGTATCTAGGTAATGATCGTCAATCAACTATGGTTGTCTTTCTGCTCAGCTGTAGGAGCAGAGTAACATCAATGGTGAGTCATTATATGCACTATTTTGCTCTTTTTAAACATGGTAAATTCATTTGTAATATCAATCTATTCTGCTTGTATATATTTGTGTCCGCATTTTTACCAATTGGAAATTGCAGTTGTTTTCAAATGTTTATCTTATTAGTATATTGACGTCAGTTGCCCCTCCTTTATAAGGGAGGGCACTCACTTCATACACATTGTATCTGCCCATAAGGCACCAACTGGTGTGAAACGGTGACTGTAGTCCCGTGCACCCCCTTGCTCCTCTGTTTGTAACCGCATGGATTAAATAAAGCCGCATTGAAACCAGCATCCGGGTGAGTGACGCATCTTTACCGCATTTTTACCGCATTTGTCAGTCTTGAACTCTGCAGAGCAACCCCGGTTTTCTGGACGCTATTTCTGATCTCCTATTCAGATTACCACCAGCCTCAGAAAGGTCAGTGCCCAGTTTTTCCTTCTTATGACTGTTATATGCAATTGTTACAGATGTTCATGTTTGCCCAGTAAGGACTCATTCAGCCACCATGTCAGAAGATGTCGGGGGAGGGAAGTAAAAATCGGGGCATGGTCTGAGGTTGTGATGGAGCCTATTGAGGTAGCAGTAATTAGTTGGATAGCTGAAGCTTGCACCAGGAGGTAATCTAATCTTTGATATGAATTATGTGGTTTTGAGAAAAAGGAGTAATGCTTCGTCATGGGGTGGGAAATTCTCCAAGGGTCAATCAAATTAAGCGAGTTCGATTTGTTTAAAAGGCTCCGCCTTGTTTTTTGTGGGTCAGAAGACCTGCCATTCGATGCGTCTAGATTCGGATGTAAAGTTAAATTCAGATCGCCCCCTAGGATCAGAAGGCCTTCCATGAATAGGGCAACAGTATCCAAAGTCGTGGACAACCACTGCGCCTGTCCCTGGTTCGGGCCATAAAGGTTCCCAATTGTGATTGGTGTGTTTGCTAGGAAGCCCTTCACAAAAATGTATCTACCTTCTAAATCTGTGAGGCAGTCTTTCAATGTAAAGGGGAGTCCCTTCTTGAAAGCTATACTGACTCCTTTAGCAGACTGGAGCATCACTTCCGGCGCGCGGCGAGTGGAGATGACGCGCTGATACAGGTGATATGCGAGTCCCGTTTGTTACAGCCTTATATAAGGAGGGAGGGCTGACACAGGACGCACACTTTTCCCCCTTGAGGAAGCTGCAGCTACCAGGCATATGCAGCGAAACGCCGCGTCGGGGTTCTAGTCCAGCAGGTTCTTGAGGAGGGCATTGATCCTTTACTGCGACTCAGCATGGGTATGCATTGGTTCTTACTTTTTGTGAATCCTTCATGCACTTAGATTCAGCAAGAGGCGTTAGAAACATGAGTTCTTTAAGGACCTATACTTAGTCCTTAGTTGCTTTTGCACTTGCACTTTATATGTATAATCATGTTCTTGATATTAACGTTTTCTTGATTTTCTTGATAATGAACTATTGTTCTTCATTTTGTACGTGTCGGATCTTTATCATGTATGTGAACATGTGTACCCTGCCGTTTTTGATGTATGATGTATTATGATCAATTCTTGCCCTTACACCAACTTGGTGGACTTGACGTTAATGCACTGTTCTTCTTGCCACCTTACCAATTTTATTACTAACGTTTTCCAATAAAATTTTGAAGCTTGCATAGTACTCCTTGTTCTTCCTGTTTGAAATTGCTTTTTGAGTACCTCTATGCTTACAGGCACTCCCCCCCCGCCAACCTTGGTATGTGGGGGGCACTGCCTTATTTGTATAAGCCCAGTTGGGCGCTGTTTCTAATTATCGCTTTTTCTGTGTTCCACACAGTTACACCCAAGGCAACCATGACCTTTAGAGCACGTGACCAAACGTGGTTGAGATTATTGGACGACGTTTTTCAAAAGGAGGGCACGAGCACAGGTGCAGCAGATGGTGACCAGCTTCTCAGCTCTCTGACCATGAGATACAAGGATCTCTTACGTAAGAGAACTCGTACATGGTGGAATAAAGCTTTCCTAGCCAAGTACTTAGAAAAGGACCTGATTCCCCGAGGCTTGAGGGTACAAGTTTTTCCCTCCTACGAAATTCCAGATGAGGATTTTAAATCCCAGTGGGAGTCTTTCTGTAATGAGTGCTCCAAAGGCTTCATACAATTGTTGAGAGATCAGAATGCAACCTCCCTGACTCAGATGGAAAAGGATCTTGAGGGTCTGGAAGAGTTAATCAAAGTAAAGAGTACAGTGGATCAATGGAAGAAATTTAATGAGGAAGTTGAGAGGGATACTATCAAATGGGAGAAGGAGGTTAGAGAGTTCAAAACAAAGAAATTAATGAGGGATCACCAGGACTCCATCAACAATAGGGTATACAGGTGGAAGAATAAAACACCAAGGGGTAGACCACCAAAATACCCGAAAAAACCGGATGATCCCAAACCCGGACAGCCCAAACCAAGGATACCTGGGGATTTACCGGGACCTTCAGACCTCCCTCCCCCTAGATCCCCCTCTATCCAATCCCAGACGTCTGGGGATGAGAGTTCAGCTGCTGAGTCGGCAGGAGCTAGTGACTGGGAACCAGGCTCCGGGGTGTCCACCAGGAGCGGCAAACCACGTGGTCAGATGGGTGGTCGGTCTCCACCCCCAAATGCTAAACGCAATAGACATCATTTACAGGTAATTAATCTGTCTATGCATGCCTTAACTGACTCACAGCTGTCTCTACTATCCAGAGGTCTAACTTTTTGTCCCACCAACTCTTATAATTACTTTTCAGCACTAAAAGATCTTCACCTTTTTCTGAGGAAGATAGTTTTGAAGCGATTGCATTTCAAAAGATCAGATATAACTCTCGATCTAACCGTCGAAAAGGAAACGTTGGAAGCTTTGGAGGAACTCATACAAGAACAAACACTCGACATCGCAGGTGCGTTCCCTAAACAACTATTACCACGGTCCACAAAGTTCCCCTCTCTCTCCCTATGCCCCGCCGTTGCAGTCTTTCTGAGGGTAGTAGCTGATGAACTCAGGAAGATTTCAGGCAGGAGGAAATTTGACAATTTGACTAGGAAAGAAAGGGAGGCCCTAGAAGAATTAAATAAACTAGAAGGGGTGGTATTTAAACCAGCAGATAAAGGGGGGAACATTGTGATCTGGCCGGTCCCAATGTATGAGAGGGAAGCCCTGCGACAATTAAGAGACAAACCAACATATCAAAAACTGGATAGCAATCCTTCAACCTCCTTCACAGGAGAGTTGAAGTTGATTTTAATGAGAGCCCGGGATAGAGGTATCCTATCTAAGAGGGAGATGGAAGGGCTGTTGGTACTTTGCCCGAAGGTACCCACCTTTTACCTATTACCCAAAGTCCACAAAAATGCCCTCAGTCCTCCGGGGCGCCCCATAGTGTCTGGCATTGACGGTTTATGCGAGCCCATCTGCAAATTTATTGATCACTATCTCAAGCCACTAGTAGAGTTACTTCCGTCATATGCCAGAGACACTACGGGCGTCCTGAATCGGATTGATGGCATTTTTGTGGACGAAGGGACCCTATTAGCAACTATTGACGTCGAATCGCTATACACCTGCATCAGTCATGAGGATGGGCTTAGAGCGGTGCGCTTCTTTATGGAGGCTGGTGGTCGGGGTGGTGCCATGGGTGATCTCATTTTGGAGCTGCTCCGCTTCGCCCTGACACACAACTTTTTTGTTTTTAAGGACGTCGTCTATCTTCAGAAGAAGGGAACTGCGATGGGTGCGGCCTGTGCGCCCTCATACGCCAATCTATTTCTCGGTTATTGGGAGCGTAACATCTTTGGCGATGAGGGCGTATCGGGCTGCGCCCAGGCGCAAGCATGGATTAGATATATAGACGACGTCCTTATTGTGTGGCAGGGTTCGGCGGAGCAGTTTGCCTCCTTTGTGGGTCGGTTGAACGAGAATGATATGAACATCAGACTGACCCATAAGGTGAGTAAGGACAAAATAGACTTCTTAGATATCGAGATCTCCCTTGACGACGCGGGTGGTGTACGGACCGATGTCTTCCGCAAGGAGACATCGGTCAATGCGCTGCTCCACGCAGCCTCCGGGCATCACCCTTCTACCATACGTGCCATCCCGACCGGCCAGTTCCTCCGTATGAGGCGCATCTGCTCAACAGACTCCGCATTTGAACGGCAGGCTAGTGATCTCAAACAGCGGTTCGACGTCAGGGGATATAGTAAGCGTAGTATAAAGGCTGGGTACCGGAGGGCAAAGAACACTTCCAGGGATGCATTGTTGAGATACAACCCAAAAAGGGAGGCAGGGGACCCACCTGTAAGGTTCATTGGAACCTTTAACCAGGAATGGAGGTCGATGCAGTCGATCCTCCAACGTCATTGGGCCATCCTGAGAAGTGACAACATCCTCTCTCAATGCATCCCTGAACGCCCGTTAATGACAGCTAGGAGATCTAAAAATTTGAGAGACTGGCTTGTTCACAGCCATTACATACCACCTAAAATTAATACCTTTGGGAGTTCTGGCCCGACCATTGGTTCGTTCCCCTGTGGCCACTGTGTTGCATGCCCCAATGTCCAGAGGAGTCACACTTTTGAATCCTCAGACGGGAGGAAGCAGTATACTATCAGACAGCGTGTGTCTTGTGGTTCTACGCACGTCATTTATTATGCGACGTGCGAGTGCCGCAAGATTTACGTTGGTTTGACCTCCCGTGAGTTCCGGAAGAGAATACGAGAACATCTTAGTGACATAGAAGGGGCCCGGAATTCAAAGGATGGTAGCAAGTTGCGGACCTTGCCACGCCATTTTTGGCAGGTCCACAACTGTGATTCCTCCAGTTTAAAGTTCAGGGGGATAGACATGGTGAGGGCAGGAAATCGGGGGGGTAATCTCAAAAAAAGCCTCGTTCAAATGGAGGCGAAATGGATAGTGACCTTGGATACCCTCAGCCCCAAAGGGATTAACGAGTCCTTGTCTTTCAGACCATATCTTTGAGGCTGGTGCCATCTTGCTTTTGCTGCATCTGTGTTTATGTGCATTTTCTCTTTCCATCTTTGGGAAAGATTTTAATCTTTTTAATTTTTTATCCCTTTAGCTCCCTGTTTTTCTTGACTGAAGGACGTCAAGTACTCTCATCCACATTGGTGTCACTCTTGATAGAATGGGAAGATGGCTGGACCATGGATTATCTCCAAGTCACGGGATCTGGAGTCTAGTCCCTGTGTTTAGGGGCCCTTCTAGTTCTCCATGTGACTAATTGGACTGATGTTATAATCATCCCTCTCTGCAAGATTATGTATTTGGATGACTGTAGATTGTTCAAATCTGTCATATAGATAAATGGGGTGCAATCGGGTGTTTTAATCTATTTCTGTCTTTCCTTAGGATGGTGTATTGCCCTGTGTTTTGCCCCCCCATATAACACTGATAGCCGCCATTGTGCCTGGATCTCCCTCTCCACCTCGCTCTCTCCACGTCAGCGCGCGGGGCGGTGCTTTCCAGGACGGCCGAACGTGGCGCGCTTGCGCCGGTGCCATGGTGACGCGTCCCATGGTGCGGCGTGCGCGTCACGGCCGGCCGTCACTTCGAACTGGAGCATCACTTCCGGCGCGCGGCGAGTGGAGATGACGCGCTGATACAGGTGATATGCGAGTCCCGTTTGTTACAGCCTTTATATAAGGAGGGAGGGCTGACACAGGACGCACACTTTTCCCCTTGAGGAAGCTGCAGCTACCAGGCATATGCAGCGAAACGCCGCGTCGGGGTTCTAGTCCAGCAGGTTCTTGAGGAGGGCATTGATCCTTTACTGCGACTCAGCATGGGTATGCATTGGTTCTTACTTTTTGTGAATCCTTCATGTACTTAGATTCAGCAAGAGGCGTTAGAAACATGAGTTCTTTAAGGACCTATACTTAGTCCTTAGTTGCTTTTGTACTTGCACTTTATATGTATAATCATGTTCTTGATATTAACGTTTTCTTGATTTTCTTGATAATGAACTATTGTTCTTCATTTTGTACGTGTCGGATCTTTATCATGTATGTGAACATGTGTACCCTGCCGTTTTTGATGTATGATGTATTATGATCAATTCTTGCCCTTACACCAACTTGGTGGACTTGACGTTAATGCACTGTTCTTCTTGCCACCTTACCAATTTTATTACTAACGTTTTCCAATAAAATTTTGAAGCTTGCATAGTACTCCTTGTTCTTCCTGTTTGAAATGACTCCTTTAGAAGCGGAGGAATCGCAACTGTTAAACCATATTGGGCATGGAGAGAAAGAGGTATTAGGAGCCCTACCTGACTTAAAGTGGGTTTCTTGTAGGAAAAGAAGGATGTGTGAATGATTTTTTTTCTCAACAGGGAAGGGATCTGGCTATCTTTACCCATGTATTCATATCTTTCACATTAAAGATGATCGAGTCTCCCAGATTTCGTTCAGCCATAAACATCGAAGCCGTCAATACTCGCCGCAATAGGTGTACACCTGTAGCAAAATGGGGTCAAAATCAACAAATAACTATAGATATTCTCATCTTCAGCATGGAGGGGGGTGGGGAAACCCAATAATCAAAGATGAGGTAAAGTAAATCCAAGTAGTGATCAATAGTAAACAAAAGAAAACAGTAAACTTATGAAAATATTCTCTGGGAAAATATCTCTCTCTCCCAGCCCAGAAGGGAAAGGCTTAACAGCTCAGTCCCCCTAACCAGTTTCAACATCCCTTCCTCCCATCCAAAAAGGGATCGAAGAGCAGATGGATCAATTGTGGAAGGAAAAGAGAAAAGGAAGAAGGAGGGAATGTTGGAAGTGAAAGAGAGAAAGCTTGAGCAGAGAAGCTAAGGAGGGTGTCCAAATGTGTCAAGGACTGCTAGAGGGGATATGGAGGAGGCTGTTATTTGTTTTTTTTGATAAGTGTAATTTCAACAATTTGCTGATAATTTATGGAGAGTACAGGATTAATAAGTTTGATTGATGCATTTTTAAAATGGTGTCGTCGGTCAAATATATGACCATGTTAGGTTTTTCTATTGGTATTCTAACACTGATAAGTTGGCCGGCTCTAGACTAGCATTTAGGGGTCGGATGGCTGATGGGACCCAGTCGGCGGCCTCGGCCAGTCTGGCTACTTGGGCCCTTTTGGTGGCCTCGGGCTGGATTTCTGATGGGGCCCTATCGGCATCTTTGGGCAGTCTGGCTGATGGGGATCTGTTGGTGGCCTCCGGCAATTTGGCTAATGGGTCCTTGTTGGTGACCTTGGGAAGTCTGGCTGATGGGACCCTGTTTGCAGCCTTGTACATTATAGCTGATGGGACCCTGTTTGCAGCCTTGGACATTGTGGCTGATGGGACCCTGTTTGCAGCCTTGGAAGTTCTGCTAATGGGACACTGTTTGCAGCCTTGGACATTGTGGCTGATGGGGCCTTATCAGCGGCCTCGGGCAGCATGGCTGTTGGGTCCCTGTCGGCGACCTCGGGCAGTATGGCTGATGGGGCCCTGTCAGTGGCCTTGGGCAGTCTGACTGATGGAGCCTTGTTGGCGGTCTCAGGCAATCTGTCTGATGGACCCTGTCAGCAGTCTCGGGCTGGATGGCTGATGGGGCCATATCGGCAATATCGGGCTTGATGGCTGATAGGGCCTTGTTGGCGACCTCAGGGCGTCTGGCTAATGGGGTCCTGTTGGTGGCCTTGGGCTGGATAGCTGATGGGACACTGTCAGCATCCTTGGGCATTTTGGCTGATGTGGCTCTGTTGGCGGCCTCAGGCTGTCTGGTTGATGGGGCCTTGTTGGCAACCTTGGGACGTCTGGCTGATGGAACCCTGTTTGCAGCCTTGAACATTCAGGCGGATGGGACCCTGTTTGCAGCCTTGGACATTGTGGCTGATGGGGCCGTGTCAGCGGCCTCGGTCACCATGGCTGATGGGGCCCTGTTGGCGACCTCGGGCAGCATGGCTGATGGGGCCCTGTCAGCAGCCTTGGGCAGTCTGACTGATGGGGCCTTGTTGGCAGTCTCAGGCAGTCGGTCTGATAGACCCTGTCAGCAGTCTCGGGCTGGATGGCTGATGGGGCCATATCGGCAACATCGGGCTCAATGGCTGATAGGGCCTTGTCAGCGACCTCAGGACGTCTGGCTGATGGGGCCCTTTCAGTGGCCTTGGGCTAGCTGGCTTCCAGCTACTTTGTCTAAATTGGAAGCAAATGAAAGATTTTTTCTATCTAAAATGGTAGAAAATACACTTATTTTGGTGATGGAAAGGACAGCTAGAGGGGATATGGAGGAGGCTGTTATTTGCTTTATTGATAAGTGTAATTTCAACAATTTGCTGATAATTTATGGAAAGTAAAGGGTAAATAAGTTTGTTTGATGCTTTTTTGAAATGGTGTCATTGGTCAGATATGACCATGTTAGGTTCTTCTATTGGTCTACTAACACTGATAAGTTGGCAGGCTCTAGACTAGCATTTAGTGGTCGGATAGCTGATGGAACCCAGTCGGAGGCCTTGGCCAGTCTGGCTGCTCAAGCCCTGTTAGTGGCCTCAGGCTGGATTTCTGATGGGGCCCTATCGGCATCCTTGGGCAGTCTGGCGAATGGGGATCTGTCGGCAGCCTCAGGAAGTCTGGCATATGGGACCCTATTTGCAGCCTTGTACATTGGGGCTGATGGGTCCTTGTCAGCGGCTTCAGGCAGCATGGCTGATAGGACTCTGTCGGCGAACTCGGGTAGTCTTGCTGATGGGACCATATCGGCAACATTGGGCTGGATGAGTGATGGGGCCTTGTGGGCTTCCTCTGGCCGTCTGGCTAATGGGGCCCTGTTGGTGGCATTGGGCTGGATAGCTGATGGGACCCTGTCAGCATCCTTGGGCATTCTGGCTGATGGGACTTTGTTTGCAGCCTTAAACATTCTGGCTGATGGGACCCTGTTTGTAGCCTTGGACATTGTGGCTGATGGGGCCTTGTCAGCGGCCTCGGGCAGCATGGATGATGAAGCCCTGTTGGCGAACTCGGACAGTCTTGCTGATGGGGCCATATCGGCGACATTGGGCTGGATGGGTGATGAGGCCTTGTGGGCTTCCTCAGGCCGTCTGGCTAATGGGTCCCTGTCGGCGACCTCTGGCAGCATGGCTGATGGGGCCCTGTCAGCGGCCTTAAGAAGTCTGACTCATGGAGCTTTGTCAGCGGTCTCAGGCAGTCTGTCTGATAGACCCTATCAGCAGCCTCGGGCTAGATGGCTGATGGGGCCATATCGGCAACATCGGGCTCGATGGCTGATAGGACATTGTCGGCGACCTCAGGCCATCAGGCTGATGGAGACCTGTTGATGGCCTTGGGCTGGCTGGCTAATGGTCTCACAAGTACTGTTTGCCTGATAAACCTTCCAGCTCCTTTGTCTAAATTGTAAGCAAATAGAAATTTTTTTTTCATCTGAAATGGTAGAAAATACACCTATTTTGGTGATGGAATAGACAGCTAGAGGGGAAATGGAGGAGGCTGTTATTTGCTTTTTTGATAGATGTAATTTCAACTAAATGCTGATTATTTATGGAAAATACAAAATAAATAAGTTTGTTTGATGCATTTTTAAAATGGTGTTGTCAGTCAAATATATGACCATGTTTGGTTCTTCTATTGGTCTTCTAACACTGATAAGTTGGCTGGCTCTAGACTAGCATTTCATGGTCGGATGGCTGATGGGACCCAGACGGCGGCCTCAACCAGTCTGGCTGCTCGGGCCCTGTTGTTGGCCTCGGGCTGGTTTGCTGATGGGGCCTTGTCGGCATCCTCCGGCAGTCTGGCTAATGGGGCCCTGTTGGTGGCCTTGGGCTGGATGGCTGATGGTCTCACAAGTACTGTTTGCCTGATAAACTTCCAGCTCCTTTGTCTAAATTGTAAGAAAATGAATAAAAATTTTCAATCTGAAATGGTAGAAAATATACCTATTTTGGTGATGGAATAGACAGCTAGAGGGGAAATGGAGGAGGCTGTTATTTGCTTTTTTGTTAGATGTAATTTCAACAATTTGCTGATTATTTATGGAAAGTACAGGATAAATAAGTTTGATGCATTTTTTAAAATGGTGTTGTTGGTCAAATATAGGACCATGTTAGGTTCTTCTATTGGTATTCTAACACTGATAAGTTGGCCGGCTCTAGACTAGCATTTAGGGGTTGGATGGCTGATGGGACCCAGTCGGCGGCCTCGGCCAGTCTGGCTGCTCGGGCCCTGTTGGTGGCCTCGGTCTGGATTTCTGATGGGATCCTGTCGGCATCGTTGGGCAGTCTGGCTGATGGGGATCTGTCGGTGGCCTCGGGCAATCTGGCTAATGGGTCCCTGTTGGCGACCTTGGGAAGTCTGGCTGATGGTACCCTGTTTGCAGCCTTGGAAATTGTGGCTGATGGGACCCTGTTTGCAGCCTTGGCAATTCTGGCTGATGGAACCCTGTTTGCAGCCTTGGACATTGTGGCTGATGGGTCCTTGTCAGCGGCCTCTGGCAGCTTGTCTGATTTAGCCCGGTCGGCGAACTCGGGCAGTCTTACTGATGGGGCCATATCGGTGACATTGGGCTGGATAGGTGATGGGGCCTTGTGGGCTTCCTCAGGCTGTCTGCCTAATGGGACCCTGTTGGTGGCCTTGGGCTGGCTGGCTGATGGTCTCACAAGTACTGTTTGCCTGATAAACCTTCCAGCTCCTTTTGTCTAAATTGTAAGCAAATTAAAAAAAAAATTCTATCTGAAATGATAGAAAATACACCTATTTTGGTGATGGAAAGAACAGCTAGAGGGGAAATGGATGAGGCTGTTATTTGCTTTTTTGATAGGTGTTATTTCAAGAATTTGCTGACAATTTATGGAAAGTAAAGGATAAATAAGTTTGATTTATGCATTTTTAAAATGGTGTCATCGGTCAAATATATGACCATGTTTGGTTCTTCTATTGGTCTTCTAACACTGATAAGTTGGCCGGCTCTAGACTAGCATTTAATGGTCAGATCGCTGATGGGACCCAGATGGCGGGCCTCGGCCAGTCTGGCTGCTCAGGCCCTGTTGTTGGCCTCAGGCTGGATTGCTGATGGGGCCCTGTCGGCATCCTTGGGCAGTCTGGCTGATGGGACCCTGTTTGCAACCTTGAACATTGTGGCTGATGGGACCCTGTTTGCAGCTTTCGGCATTGTGGCTGATGAGGCATTGCCAGCAGCCTCGGGCAGCATGTCTGATGGAGCCCTGTCGGCGAACTCAGGCATTCTTGCTGATGGGGCCATATTGGCGACATTGGGCTGGATGGGTGATGGGGCCTTGTGGGCTTCCTCAGGGTGTCTGGCTAATGGGGCCCTGTTGGTGGCCTTTTGCTGGATAGCTGATGGGACCCTGTCAGCATCCTTGGGCAATCTGGCTGATGTGGCCCTGTTTGCAGCCTTGGACATTGTGGCTGATGGGGCTATGTCAGCGGCCACGGGCAGTCTGACTGATGGAGCCTTGTCAGCAGTCTCAGGCAGTCTGTCTGATAGACCCTGTCAGCAGCCTCAGGCTGGATGGCTGATGTGGCCATATTGGCAACATCGAGCTCGATGGCTGATAGGGCCTTGTCGGCGACCTCAGGCCGCCTGGCTGATGGGGCCCGGGTCGGTGGCCTTGAGCTGGCTGGCTGATGGCCCCCAAGTACTGTTTACCTGATAAACCTTCGAGCTCCTTTGTCTAAATTATAAGCAAATTAAAGATTTTTTTCTATCTTAAATGGTAGAAAATACACTTATTTTGGTGATGGAAAGGACAGCTAGAGGGGATATGGAGGAGGCTGTTATTTGCTTTATTGATAGGTGTAATTTCAACAATTTGCTGATAATTTATGAAAAGTAAAGGGTAAATAAGTTTGATGCTTTTTTAAAATGGTGTCATCGTCAGATATGACCATGTTAGGTTCTTCTATTGGTCTTCTAACACTGATAAGTTGGCCGGCTCTAGACTTGCATTTAGGGGTCGGATGGCTGATGGGACCCAGTCGGCGGACTCGGCCAGTCTGGCTGGTCGGGTCCTGTTGGTGGCCTCGGGCTGGATTTCTGATGGGATCCTGTCGGCATCGTTGGGCAGTCTGGCTGATCGGGATCTGTCGGCGGACTCGGGCAACCTGGCTAATGGGTCCCTGATGGCGACCTTAGGAAGTCTGGCTGATGGTACCCTGTTTGCAGCCTTGGACATTGTGGCTGATGGGACCCTGTTTGCAGCCTTGGACATTGTGGCTGATGGGACCCTGTTTGCAGCCTTGGACATTGTGGCTGATGGGACCCTGTTTGCAGCCTTGGACATTGTGGCTGATGGGACCCTGTTTGCAGCCTTGGACATTGTGGCTGATGGGACCCTGTTTGCAGCCTTGGACATTGTGGCTGATGGGACCGTGTTTGCAGCCTTGGACATTGTGGCTGATGGGTCCTTGTCAGCGGCCTCTGGCAGCATGGCTGATGGGGACCTGTCCACGAACTCGGGCAGTCTTGCTATGGGGCCATATCGGCGACATTGGGCTGGATGGGTGATGGGGCCTTGTGGGCTTCCTCAGGCCGTCTGGCTAATGGGGCCCTGTTGGTGGCCTTGGGCTGGATAGCTGATGGGGCCTTGTCGGCGGTGTGATAAACCTTCCTGCTCCTTTGTCTAAATTGTAAGCAAATTAAAAAAAAAATTCTATCTGAAATGGTAGGAAATACACCTATTTTGGTAATGGAAAAGGACAGCTAGAGGGGAAATGGAGGAGACTGTTATTTGCCTTTTTCATAGGTGTTATTTCAAGAATTTGCTGACAATTTATGGAAAGTAAAGGATAAATAAGTTTGATTGATGCATTTTTGAAATGGTGTCATCGGTCAAATACATGACCATGTTAGGTTCTTCTATTGGTCTTCTAACATTGATAAGCTGGCCGGCTCTAGACTAGCATTTAATGGTCGGATCGCTGATGGGACCCAGAAGGCGGGCCTCGGCCAGTCTGGCTGCTCGGGCCCTGTTGGTGGCCTTGGTCAGCATGGCTGATGGGTCCCTGTCGGCGACCTCGGGCAGCATGGCTGATGGGGCCCTGTCAGCGGCCTCGGGCAGTCTGATTGATGGAGCCTTGTCGGCGGTCTCAGGCAGTCTGTCTTATGGACCCTGTCAGCAGCCTCGGGCTGGATGGCTGATGGGGCCATATCCGCAACATCGGGCTCGATGGCTGATAGGGCCTTGTCGGCGACCTCAGGCCGACTGTCTGATGGGGACCTGTCGATGGCTTTGGGCTGGCTGGCTGACTAATGGTCTCACAAGTACTGTTTGCCTGATAAACCTTCCAGCTCCTTTGTCTAAAATGTAAGCAAATTAAAAAAAAATTCTATCTGAAATGGTAGAAAATACACCTATTTTAGTGATGGAATAGACAACTAGAGGGGAACTGTAGGAGGCTATTATTTGCTTTTTTCATACATGCAATTTCAACAATTTGCTGATTATTTATGGAAAGTACAGGATAAATAAGTGATTGATGCATTTTTAAAATGGTGTTGTCGGTCAAACATATGACCATGTTAGGTTCTTCTATTGGTATTCTAACACGGATAAGTTGGCCGGCCCTAGACTAGCATTAGGGGTCGGATGGCTGATGGGACCCAGTCGGCGGCCTCGGCCAGTCTGGCTGCTCGGGCCCTGTTAGCAGCCTCGGGCTGGATGGCTGATGGGGCTTTATCGGCAACATCAGGCTCGATGGCTGATAGGGCCTTGTCGACGACCTCAGGCCATCTGTCTCATGGGGCCCTGTCGATGTCCTTGGGCTGGCTGGCTGATGGTCTCACAAGTACTGTTTGCCTGATAAGCCTTCCAGCTCCTTTGTCTAAATTGTAAGCAAATCTGAAATTGTAGAAAATACACCTATTTTGGTGATGGAAAGGACAGCTAGAGGGGAAATGGAGAAGGCTGTTATTTACTTTTTGAAAGGTGTAATTTCAAGAATTTGCTGACAATTTATGGAAAGTAAAGGATAAATAAGTTTGATGCATTTTTAAAATGGTGTCATCGGTCAAATATATGACCATGTTAGGTCTTCTATTGGTCTTCTGACACTGATAAGGTGGCCGGCTCTAGACTAGCATTTAATGGTCGGATCGCTGATGGGACCCAGTCGGCGGACTCGGCCAGTCTGGCTGGTCGGGTCCTGTTGGTGGCCTCGGGCTGGATTTCTGATTGGATCCTGTCGGCATCGTTGGGCAGTCTGGCTGATCGGGATCTGTCAGCGGCCTCGGGCAACTTGGCTAATGGGTCCCTGTTGGCGACCTTAGGAAGTCTGGCTGATGGTACCCTGTTTGCAGCCTTGGACATTGTGGCTGATGGGACCCTGTTTGCAGCCTTGGACATTGTGGCTGATGGGACCCTGTTTGCAGCCTTGGACATTGTGGCTGATGGGACCTGTTTGCAGCCTTGGACATTGTGGCTGATGGTACCCTGTTGGCAGCCTTGGAAATTGTGGCTGATGGGACCCTGTTTGCAGCCTTGGCCATTCTGGCTGATGGGACCCTGTTTGCAGCCTTGGACATTGTGGCTGATGGACCCTGTTTGCAGCCTTGGACATTGTGGCTGATGGGTCCTTGTCAGCGGCCTCTGGCAGCATGGCTGATGGGGCCCTGTCCATGAACTCGGGCACTCTTGCTATGGGGCCATATCGGCGACATTGGGCTGGATGGGTGATGGGGCCTTGTGGGCTTCCTCAGTCCGTGTGGCTAATGGGGCCCTGTTGGTGGCCTTGGGCTGGATAGCTGATGGGGCCTTGTCGGTGTCTTGTCTAGACAGGAGGCTGTTATTTGCTTTTTTCATAGATGTAATTTCAACAATTTGCTGATTATTTATGGAAAGTACAGGATAAATAAGTGATTGATGCATTTTTAAAATGGTGTTGTCGGTCAAACATATGACCATGTTAGGTTCTTCTATTGGTATTCTAACACGGATAAGTTGGCCGGCCCTAGACTACCATTTAGGGGTCGGATGGCTGATGGGACCCAGTCGGCGGCCTCGGCCAGTCTGGCTGCTCGGGCCGTGTCAGCAGCCTCGGGCAGTCTGACTGATGGAGCCTTGTTGGCGGTCTCAGGCAGTCTGTCTTATGGACCCTGTCAGCAGCCTCGGGCTGGATGGCTGATGGGCCATATCGGCAACATCGGGCAGCTCGATGGCTCATGGGGCCCTGTCGATGGCTTTGGGCTGGCTGGCTGATGGTCTCACAAGTACTGTTTGCCTGATAAACCTTCCAGCTCCGTTGTCTAAATTGTAAGCAAATTTTAAAAAAAAATTCTATCTGAAATGGTAGAAAATACACCTATTTTGGTGATGGAAAGGACAGCTAGAGGGGAAATGGAGGAGGCTGTTATTTACTTTTTTGAAAGGTATAATTTCAAGAATTTGCTGACAATTTATGGAAAGTAAAGGATAAGTAAGTTTGATGACAGGGAGGCGTCGGATGGTGACCCCCTGTCGCTGTGACGACAGGGAGGCGTCGGATGGTGACCCCTGTCGCTGTGATGACAGGGAGGCGTCGGATGGTGACCCCCTGTCGCTGTGATGACAGGGAGGCGTCGGATGGTGACCCCCTGTCGCTGTGATGACAGGGAGGCGTCGGATGGTGACCCCTGTCGCTGTGATGACAGGGAGGCGTCGGATGGTGACCCCCTGTCGCTGTGATGACGGAGGCGTCGGGTGGTGACCCCCTGTCGCTGTGATGACTACCTTCCTGCGAATGTGGCATCAGCATGGCTCTGTACAGCACAAGCGATCAGACACTTACAGGCCTCAGGGGGAATACTAAGATCAATAAGTTTAAAAAAAAAAGTTTTTATAAATATGAAAAAAAAAAACAAGTCCAAATCACCCCTTTTGCCCCATAAAACAATTCACATGAAATACACATTTGGTATCGATATAGAAAATAAACCAATCTGATTGGTAAAGGGCAGAGTAGCAAAAAAATAAACTGCAGAATTACATTTTTTTGGTTGCCGCAACATTTCAAGAACAGGAGATCAAATCATCATATTTACACCAAAATGGTGTCTGAAACGTCCCCCTTCACATCACAATTTGTTCCTGTCCGTGGGGATCCTGTATTTTGCAGGACCACACGGACAGGAACTGGCAGGACCGGATGTGAACTCCAGATGTCATTTCTGTGTCCGGATCTGGGATTTTGAGGGATCCGGACACAGAAAGAGCTGGCGGGAGCCTGAGCCTGCAAAGCACAGGCTAGTAGGGTTGGCGCTGTTATGTCACATGGGGGGAGGAAGAAAACTGTGTTCCTCCCCTTGTGTGACATGTCGGGGCTATCTACATACATGTATCTACATACACTGTGAAAGCAAAAAAGAGAAAAAAGAAAAGTATTAAAAATAAAATAAATGCTTGGACGTCTTCCATCTTGGGTCCCGGACAGCCAGCGGAGAGGTGAGCATTTATTTTATTTATTTTTAACACATTGCTTTCTTTAATTTCACTTTATGTATGATGTATGTAGATAGTGTATGTACATACACTGCTAAAGTGAAATTACACCGAGCATAGCAGTTTGTGTATTGACCATGCTCAGTAAACGAACACTGGATCCGGGAAACAATCTTGTTCTTTCCCGGATCGAGCTCCATATGCCCCCATGCTATTTGAATTGGACACTGTTGGGTCTGATTCTGTCCAATTGTGTCCGCTGTGCCCAAAAAAGAGAATTTTGTTTACGTACCGTAAATTCTTTTTTCTTTAATCATCAATGGGAGACCCAGACAATGGGGTTTAGGGCACTGCCCTCCGGAGGTCACACTAGGTACTACAAGTTTGTAGACACCGCCCCCTCCGCTTATAAACCCCTACCGCAGGGAACATCCTCAGTTTGGTCCATAAGCTGCGAGGAGACAAATAAACCACACCCGAAACGTCGGGAAGAAAACCGTGCACAGACGGTCCAACAACCCGGATAACACTGTCCCAACAGAGGACAGAACGAATGCAAAACATGCAACGGAACAACTGGGTGGGTGCTGGGTCTCCCATTGATGATTAAAGAAAAAAGAATTTACGGTACGTAAACAAAATTCTCTTTTTTCTGGTCATCATAATGGGAGACCCAGACAATGGGGATGTCCTAAAGCAATACCCCAGGGCGGGAAGAGTTCCTCAAAAGACGGATAACACAATGGTCCCCCTTAGAGGTGGGCAACCGCCGCCTGGAGGACCCGCCTGCCCAAACTCGCATCTGCGGAGGTATGGGCATGCACCATATAGTGCTTAGAGAAAGTGTGCAGGCTGGACCAAGTGGCCGCCTGACACACCTGTAGAGCCGAAGCTCGATGTCGCAAAGCCCAGGAGGCACCGACAGCTCTGGTAGAGTGCGCCTTCAATCCCACCGGGAGAGGCAAACCAGAAGACCGGTAGGCCTCTTGAATGGGAGCCTTGATCCATCTGGCCAAGGTTGACTTCGATGCCGCGGACCCCTTACAGCGACCCGTCGTAAGGACAAATAAGGAATCCGAACTCCGGAAGGAGGCAGTCCTGGACACATAAATGCGTACAGCCCTC
>JARQOC010000004.1:291723154-291866203 GCA_033576535.1 Allobates femoralis | reverse complement strand
AGGTTTTTGTTTTTATGTTCATTTTTTATAATCCTGTAAATAGTTTATGGTTGTTGTTGATAAACCTGTTTTGTTATGTTTCCACAGTTCGGGACATACTGAATTTTTGCTTCACAATAAAGTTGGATGTTTTTTTAGACCTGGAGAGCAACTGGTTTCTTCTCTTTTTCCATGGATCAAATCCCACTGAGGACAATCAGGGCTGTGGAGTCAGTAAGCCAAACATCCAACTCCGACTTTGACTGTTCAGTTTCTCTGAATCCGACTCCAACTCCACCAAAATGGATACTGACTGCACGACTCGACTCCATAACCATGGCTGTGAAGTCAGTAAGCCACACATCTGACTCCGACTCCAACTCCTCAATTTCCCTGAATCCAACTCCACCCAAAATGGGCACAGACTCCGACTCTGACTCCACAGCCCCTAGGACAACATCTGCAAGGAGTTTGTATGTTTTTCCAGTGTTTGTTTGGAGTTTCTCTGGCTACTCTGGTTTCCTCCCACACTTGAAAGGACTTATTTATAACATGTTTAGATTGTGAGCCTCAATGAGGACAGTATTGCTGATGTATGTAAAGTGCTGTGGAATTAATAGCGCTATATAAGTGAATAAATATGATTATAATCTAGATAAAATCACCCTGTTCTGCTGATTGGTGCGGGTCTCAACAATCGGATTTCCACTGATCAGTAAGTTAACACCTATCCCAAGAATAGGTGATAACTTGCTTTCACTCACTAGCCAGCCCCTTTAACAGGTTGAAGCAAACCAACCAACTCAGATTTAACCACCTTTGAATCAGTGCAGCAGGTTACTGATGTGTCCAGCATGACATCACTATTTGTGTTTGTTTTTTTAGTCCTCCCATGTGGGCTTGTCTTTTTGCTGTAAGCCAAACCCCCCTCCCCCTGGATGAGTCTGGATGAGAGGGAGGGATTCAGCTTACAGCAGATAGAGAAGTCCACACGAGAGGAATAGAAAAAAAACAAAAAAAAACAAATAGTGATGTCATGCTGCACACGTCAGTCACCTGCTGCACTGATTTACAGGTGGATAAATCCTGGTAGTCAATTTGTTTTAAGTAATGCTTTTTTCTTATTTTATTTTCTCCCACTGAACATATTTAGTCTTAATAGTGACACCTCCTCCACCAAAAACACTAGTTTCACTGTATCAGTGCACAGATGGTAGAACAATGTTGATTGCTCTTTTCATGGTAATATAAGGCGTTTGGCAGATCTATTGGAATTGCGGTGAGATCATTCTTCGATGATGCAGGAAATATTTCTTGGACACATCTGACATCAGTCATACCTTCATGGGCACATCTTCCAGCCAGCAGTTCTAGTTGGGAGTGTCCTAAGGCAAGGAGGATGTGTTTATTGAGTGAGTAGAGCAGGGAAAGTTAAAACTGATGGGGAAAAGACAAAGCACTCTAGTCTGGAAATAAATCATGACTGACTAAACACCAGCAAGGACACAGGAAAATGCGCAGTCAAATATCTGTGAACTCAAAGGCACCTATGCTTCAGTCACCAAAAGTGACTCTTCACACAAAGCTCTGAGAAGTAAAATATCCTGTCACATCCTGGAGAGACTCAAGATGAACTCCTCAAGACGGTAAGAAGACACCAATACCGCTGTGTAGACTATGTACAGTATCAGCCTGTCATTACGTACTGCATATTGTTGTGTACCTGCTTCGTCAGTCTACTTATATATAAGAAAAAAATCTATAAAATAAGCGACAAAGGACTTCAAGTAATACGGTAATGGAGATGACTGTGCAGACACATTCTAGTATGATGGGAATATTAGAAATTGTACAGATGTGGCTAGAATGAATAGTTGTGTAATTATCTTTGTGGAAACATTTCTGAACAAGAGAATAGCTTTTCAAAGCACTGTTAATAATATTTCCTATTAATTTCCCTTATGTATTGCAGCTAGAAAAATAACACAAAGAGTATAGACATGTAGTATGTGGGCCCTAAGGGGCATGATAAATACTCACTACAGCTTTTTGGACAAAGCAATACCTGATGCGCTATATGTATGTGTGTGTATGTGTATACAGTATATATATGGGGATTGTTTGTCATGGAAAGCCATATTTGTCTAAGGCTACTTCACACGCTACGATATCGTTAACGATATCATTGAAACGTCACGCTTTTGAGATTGTTCGAATAATATCATTAGTGCGTCGTTGCGTGTAAACATACGATCTTGAAACGACAAATCGTTGGATCCTTCATCCAAAATGTGAGATCCTCACCTCAAATCTATCGTTGAACGTTCTGTGAAGCGGCAACATCGTTCAGTGTGACACCTTTTTGAATGATGTCATTCATAATTCTCCTATTCCGAGCGCTTTCTAAAATCACTCAAACGTTCTTCTCAAGGTAGCTGGAGCGTTGCCAAATTTAACATCGTTAACGATATCCATGCGTGTGACAATGCACTAACTATGTTGAAATGACAGCGGTCACGCGACGTAGCTAACAATCTCATTCACTAGATCGAAGCGTGTAACGGCACCTTAAGAGATATATTTAGGCAACTATTTTGTTGTCACCTAATTATTAACTATGGAGGCACTTATGTGTCAGAGGCAATATAATAAACATTTTTTGTTTTGTTTTATTAATACTAGAATAGGGGGCAAATACTGTCATTAAATCTTATCAAGCTTAAAGGGACTGAATTTCAGTCCAGGTTATTAGAGAGTGGTGACACCATTATCACTGATTAAGAAATACCATGCACAGGTCATAAATACAGTATATTCCTATCGTACTGCGAATATGATACCAAGAAGAGATTTTTCAAAAAATTCAGAAGACGGGAGGCACAAAAAGGAACAGAGACAAGATGCATGAACCTTATCAATTAAACAGATCAGTTGTTTGATTGAGTCCATGGGGATTTAGAGTGTTCAACTTATGAATCCGAAAGATCTCCTTTCTATTGAGGACCTGGATTCGATTAGGTGGACATGGCCAATAGGGATCACCCTATAGATTTTTGTCATGGTGTATCATGTAATGTCTGATAGACCATGTGGCTTAAAGTAAAACACATATTATAAAGAGTCATTACAAACAGTGTGATCTATGTCAAGTGTTTATTTTTGTTAATGTTGATGATTATGGCTTACATCCATTAAAAACCCAAAAGCCTTTATCTCAGAAAATTAAAGTAGGGAGAATGAAGGTTTGGAGAGATAAAATATTACCTAAATAGGTATCAGAGGCTTCACCTTGTGTGGTTGTGGAGAGTCACAACCACTATAAAAGCAAATCACGGCTGCTGCAGTCCCCAGTGTGGTGCATATAGAGTAAGGAGGATGAAGGGTTAAAAACCACACTGCTGTATTCCACAAGATATTAAAGGGTGAATATAATATTGATTTATTAGTCATCGTGTTTCAGGGCTCCCTGGTTATTCCTCAGGACAGATCAATGTAATAGTGCCATGTTTCACTGCATTTCTGGGAGTCCTGAAACGCGTTGACTAATAAATAAATATTATATTCTCCCATTGATGTCTTGTGGAATACGACAGCACGGTTTTTAACCCTTTATCCTCCCTACTTTAATTTTCTGAGATAATGACCTTTGGGTTTTCATTGGCTGTAAGCCATAATCATCAACATTAACAAAAATAAACACTTGAAATAGATCACTCTGTAATGACTCTATATAATATATGTGTTTCACTTTTTGTAATTGAATTACTGAAAAAAATGATTTTTTTGATGATATTCTAATTCATTGAGATGCATCTGTATGTGCTCAATGTGTGCACGTGGTTTAAAGGCTTCATTACTTCAATGACCTTTTGGTGAGTTTTTGATGTTGCAGATTTTCTGTATTATTTCTGCTCCTCTTATGAAAAAAAAGTTACTTGTGTTCTTTCCTGCGTCACGGTAATCACTAGGAACATGGTGATCACCCTTTCATTATATCATTTTTATTTTATTATATTGTGAAATGGTTGTTTTTTATACTTTGATGTAAAAGAAATTATAGATGCATCCCACAACTTTTTTTGATGCATTACAATAAATGCAGGTGCATCTAAATGAATTAAAATATTATCAAAAAGATAATTTATTTCAGTAATTCAATACAAAAAGTGAAACACATATAAGATATAGAGTCATTACAAACAGGTGATCTATTTCAAGGGTTTATTTCTGTAAATGTTGATGATTATGGCTTACAGACAATTAAAACCCAAAGGTCATTATCTCAGAAAAGTAAAGTGGGGGGTGAAGGCTCTGAGAGATAAAATATTACCTAAATAGGTATCAGAGGCTTCACCTTGTGTGGTTGTGAGAGTCACAACCCCTGTAAAAGCATATCACGGCTGCTGCAGTCCTCAGCGTGGTGCATACAGAGAAGGGAGGATGAAGGGTTAAAAACTGTGCTATCGTATTCCACGAGACATCAAAGGGTGAATATAATATTGATTTATTAGTTAGCACGTTTCAGGTTTCCATGGCCCCTTCCTCAGGACAAAGCAATATAATATTGCCATGTTTCAGGACATTTCAGGGATTATGAAACACGTTGACTAATAAATCAATATTATATTCACCCTTTGATGTCTTGTGTAATACGGCAGTTCAGTTTTTAACCTCTTCATCCTCCCTACTTTAATTTTCTGAGATAATGACATCTGGGTTTTAACTGGCTCTAAGCCATAATCATCAACATTAACAGAAATAAACACTTGAAATAGGCCACTCTGTAATGACTCTATATAATATATGTGTTTCACTTTTTGTATTGAATTACTGAAAAAAAATTATTCTTTTGATGATGTTCTGATTCATTGAGATGCACCTGTATGTGCTCAATGTGTGCACGTGGTTTATGTTGATGTTTGATGTTGCAGATTTTCTCTAGCATTTCTGCTCCTCTTATGTAAATTAGGTTACTTGCGCTTTCCTCCTGCGTCTTTATTTCATTTTTGATGCTGCTAGAATGTCATAAATAAAGCTTTTATTTTTGATACTTCCTGGTATTTGGATTTGACAAAATGTGACTGATAAAGTCTTGTGCGAATTACAGGCATTTTTAATGTTTTCACTGTGGAAACGCACTATACACATGTGCATTTTTTTTTTACCTAATATAATGCAAGTGTAATGAGGTGTGCAATTCAGACTGTATCATAGAAATGGATATAGAAATGAACTGTGCACAGTCCGCACTTGTCCACCAGGGGGCATCAGTGGACTGTACAATCACAGAGCTGGGAAACTCCCAGCCACCTCTGTTGTTTAACCAGGAAGTGAAAGCAGAGAATCAGTGCAGTATAAATCCAGAGCTGAGAAGATCTACCTGCGGATGTCTGTTTAAAGTGGACTACTTTGCTACACCTTGCCGGAAAAATCACCCCGCAGAAGCCCCTGTGACTGATCCTGGGCCACTGGACATTGGTGCTGTGTATCTGGCCGCTCTGCAAAACCTTGCCCGCCGAGCACCCAGAGTGCATGTGCAGGGGCCGTGACCGACATAAGGGAGCCATTTGGCTGTTGTGATCTCCCTCCTGCTCGGTGTGCCCTGAGACTGGGAGAGACATTAAAAGAAAAGTTCTGTTACCTGCGGAAGGAGACCAAAGAAGAAGACTGAGGAGTTCCCCAGGCCTGCTACGTGGGAGCGACATCTTCTTCTGTGATAAACTGGTACGTGATTTTAGGGAAAGTTAGGGAAAGATACCTTCATTGTTGTGTTTTTTTCTTGCTGCGTACCCGGAAGAAGTGAAGATCCAGAGACTCTAATATATACAAGTGCGCATATAGTTCGGTTGACTGTGATATAAATATGTTTTACAGTAAAGAAACGTTATTACCGGTTAAATCTGAGTATGGAGATTCTGTTGAGAAAGATCATACACACACACCCGCGGCCTTACCACCGGTCGCTACATCTGGCGTAGTCGGCAGGATGTGTGATCAACAGAATCTCCTCCCGGTAGTAACTTATAACCAGACTTATACTACGGCCTGCAGGTCCATATCCGGTGCCAGCACTCCGAACAGTGACATGGAAGAATTGAAGCAGATAGTAGCAGAGTTGCAGAAACAGATACTACAGCTGCAGCTCATGCTAGACCAACAGGCGGACAGGCAAGCGAGACAGCAACCCAGTCGGCCTATGGGAAGGTGCTAGACATGCGGCGACCCCCGCCATAGGGCAAACCGTTGTCCGCATCCTCCACCCGTGGTCCGATATACCAGAACCAGCAAGCCATGCCCCACAACAGCAGCCACCTTTAAACTAGACGCCCCAGCCAAAGCGGCTCGCTCGGCAGGGGAGATCAGGGAAAAGGGTGTGAAGAGACAGAGCCAGACCGATAAGCAAGTACTGGCCACTCGGGTCCAGGGGACGGTGAAGTGGTTTAATGTCCGCGATGGGTATGGCTTCATCAACAGGAATGACACAAAGGATGACGTGTTTGTACATCAGACTGCCATAAAGCGTAACAATCCTCGTAAGTGCCTCCGCAGCGTTGGTGATGGGGAGGTGGTACAGTTTGATGTTGTGAAGGGAGAGAGGGGTACAGAGGCCGCCGACGTCACCGGTCCTGGGGGTGTTCCCGTTAAAGGAAGCAGATTTGCCCCCAACGGGCGCCGCTACCGCCGGCGATCCTACTCTCCCCGGGTAGAAAACGTGACTGAGTTTATTGGAGATATTGTGAGCCCTGAACAAGGGAGCGAAGGTGAACGGGGGGATGACGGTTTCCCCCAACAGAGGTCCCTACTCCGCCGGAGATCAATCCCTGTGATATCAACGGCCATCACTGCCCTGGAGCCGATGGTTGTTGACAGGGACTGTCAACCTTTAAGTGGGGGGGTATGTAATGAGGTGTGCAATTCAGACTGTATCATAGAAATGGATATAGAAATGAACTGTGCACAGTCCGCACTTGTCCACCAGGGGGCATCAGTGGACTGTACAATCACAGAGCTGGGAAACTCCCAGCCATCTCTGTTGTTTAACCAGGAAGTGAAAGCAGAGAATCAGTGCAGTATAAATCCAGAGCTGAGAAGATCTACCTGCGGATGTCTGTTTAAAGTGGACTACTTTGCTACACCTTGCCGGAAAAATCACCCCGCAGAAGCCCCTGTGACTGATCCTGGGCCACTGGACATTGGTGCTGTGTATCTGGCCGCTCTGCAAAACCTTGCCCGCCGAGCACCCAGAGTGCATGTGCAGGAGCTGTGACCGACATAAGGGAGCCATTTGGCTGTTGTGATCTCCCTCCTGCTCGGTGTGCCCTGAGACTGGGAGAGACATTAAAAGAAAAGTTCTGTTACCTGCGGAAGGAGACCAAAGAAGAAGACTGAGGAGTTCCCCAGGCCTGCTACGTGGGAGCGACATCTTCTTCTGTGATAAACTGGTACGTGATTTTAGGGAAAGTTAGGGAAAGATACCTTCATTGTTGTGTTTTTTTCTTGCTGCGTACCCGGAAGAAGTGAAGATCCAGAGACTCTAATATATACAAGTGCGCATATAGTTCGGTTGACTGTGATATAAATATGTTTTACAGTAAAGAAACGTTATTACCGGTTAAATCTGAGTATGGAGATTCTGTTGAGAAAGATCATACACACACACCCGCGGCCTTACCACCGGTCGCTACACAAGTCTATGGGGAAAATTTGCACAAAAAAAATACGAAGTGTGCACATACCTAAAGGTGCAAATGAAAAACACCAAAAACTAGATAAACAAAATACAATAAATAGTTAGAAATACAATTAAGAACCCATAGAGTTTAAACTTATTTCTTCATATCTGAGTCCATACGCTGCAGACTTTTTCCATTTCAACTGGTGTTATCAATGTGCCAAAATTTTGATGTGGAACATTTTATAGCCTTGCCATTTTACTTTGCATTAAAAACAAATTCTGCGTTGAAATCCTGCAGAAGTATTCCTTTAACCCTGTATATATTGTTTCTGCTGGGCCTGGACAAGGTTCCTTATCCTCATATGTTGTACTGTAATTTGATAAGAAAACGTATAACAGTGTGTGAATTTTCCCTTATGTTATTATTACACATCCAACATTCATGATGTGAGTATGGACCACAAAGTCTGGACCAGCTGTTGATCACCAGACCCATACTCAATATCCTCACATATGTTTATGAGTCTGAGTGAGAAAAATAGACTGATTGTCAATCAGACTTTGATCACATTGGTACAAGAATATTTTATGGCAATGTGTATGGCGCCATAGACTATCATATGACTGTGGAGCCGGGTCTGGCGGTGTCATCAGGGAGTGGGATGTCATGGTGGCGTGACGCGGTCCGTGGCCTTTGAGCGGTCAATCAAACAAGGGGTTTGAAGGGAAGAAGTGTTCATACACTAGGGGATTTGAAGGGATTTTAGGGGTGGTTGTCATGACGCCACCTGTGGTATTCAGCTGTTGATGGCCAACGCTGCGGTCTGGGACCTCTGAGGATGATGGGAGGGCAACCGGTGTAGAGGTATTGGTGATGGAGGGCCAGCGGGGCTGATCTGGCTGGAGAGAGGGGTCAGAGCATATCACAGGCAGGTCCCTGCGGCCTACAGGGCTTATCAGTCTACTGTTCCTCAGGCAGGAAATGAGCAGTCTCACCCACAGTTCTGAGTTCCAAACCCGGTTTACGTAGCTTTCACTCTGCTAGCACCACAGGGTACAGTTCTGCTTCAGACGCCGTCCGGATAGTCCTCAGCAACCAGGATGGCTTGATCAAGACACCCCCTTTGTGTTCCTTCCTTCTCTTGTTGTTCTCTCTCAGCACTGCCTGTTCACCTAACTCCTGCTCACGCCTGCACATACAGTGCCCCAATCCAGCAGCCACGGGTCCTGTCGGGGACCGGCCTGTGTTCCCTGACCCTAGTACGGCTACCTTCTCGGTGGATGTGTCGGGAGTTGGCCACAGCTCCTCTAGACCTCGTGGCCTCTGGTTCCGTGATTGGAGCGTAGAGTCTCCTCGCCATCTTCAGGGCCTGTCCCCTGGTTCTCAACCTGCCCTTCTGCTTTACTTCTGATTCTGGCGCATCGGTGGATCGGTCACTGCCCATGCCTCTAGGGCTCCCTCTGCCTCTCTGCAGTCTGCTGTTCCGGGACCCAGGACGAGCCTCATCTCCGCTCCAGTCCTCCGGGTCCTTCTCCTTTCACTGCTCCCTCATTCTGCTGTCCTACTGCCTCAATCCTCCACTGACCGCCTACTTCCTGTTGTTTTTCCTTTTTATCTACTCTCCTACTTCCTGACTGCTCTCTTCCTAACTTCCCACCCTCCACCTTTCTCCCCGCCATCCCAATGACTAACTGGGCCCTCCCACTATCGGGTCCACCCGCCATCCCTGGGACCGGGTGTGTTGGGTACTTTTGTGGGTGTCTCGGACTTACCATCCTGTTTACTGAGAACAGGAATACCACACCTGTGGATTGGGCGCAGTACCCCTTTGTGGTGACCACACCGTAGGGGCACCACATTCCCTCTTAGTAAAGATTAGCACGTAACGTGCGGCTACACGGGTTGAATGATGTTGTAAAGAGAACTCACATTTAACATGCATGTTTAACAACGATAAAACTTGACAAGAGTGCTTCTTCACTTACGGGAGGTTCTATGCTTAAACATTACTTAACAAAAACACACTATGAGTATATAAAAAGGGTATAAGTATAAAAATAGAAAAATGGAAAGTGCAAAAAGGTTAATCCGGCGAGCGTCCCTCACCGGGTGTCTCAATGATTGCCTGTTTTAGTTCTGTTCTTTTCTTCATGGGGGACTCATCACGAATAAACCCCCAACGTAGATCCTGGGTGGGCGACAGGACGATGGACCAACGTTTTTGGGCCACACCGAGTGGGTTTTTCTTCATGGTCAACAGGTTAATTTGGGCACGATTAAAAGCAAACGGTCTAAAACCAACAGGGTGCACACTGTGATGTGCCAACTATGTACAACTAGTCCAGATCATTCATCGTCCATGGTCAAATGTCTATCAAACAATTACACGCACACAATATACAATTTTAACTATATACAAGCGTTCTGCCTATTCTCTTTACTCCTTCTTCCATGGCAGTTCAACCGCTTTCGCTGCTCCCTTTACCTGCGGCATCGAGTGCAGGTACCCTACCACAGGAGTCTGTGTCCCCTGCTCCTGCAGTTCAGGCTGAGTGTACCTCTCTGGGGCAGGCACTGTTGCTGAGACAGTCTCGGCACACATCCACTTTACGAGAAGTTTGTATGGCCCCCGCTCGCCTTCCTGCTAGTCAAATGTGATCTTGTCCCGGGGGGCAGGTCCCTGTCTGGGTGGCCCTTGGGCAAGTGTTCCTCAACATCCCAGCAGGATACAAACAGTTCCTTATCTATCCCCGGTACTTGGAGGAACCCCTAGCCTCTCCGGAGGTCAAAGGTGGTCACTGTAGTCCACCACGGCCCTCTATCAGCGGACCGGGTTTTGCGGGCCTCCACGTTTGCCCGCATGTTGTGTTCCTCTATGGCTCACTGCTGGGCCTTGCAGTTCTTCTCCACCTCCCACTGTGTGACCCGACATTGGACATGCTCGACCCAGCTCAGGGTCTCTACCTCGGCTTTGCCCGCCTTCACCATGCCCAGGAACCCCATCAGCTCCCCAGCCGGCTTCTCTCAGCAAAATACCACTGGCTCCCCGTGGACCTCTTGGGATGGGGGATCTGGGGTCAGTGGGACGCCGATCCCTTTTCCAGTGATGGGGGCGTCTTCTCAAGACAGACTCGGCAGCACCTGACCAGGGTTCAGGGTACAAGGGGGCTCGACAGGCCCTAGGAGGGTTTCCTCAGCAACCAGGGCAATGTTCGTACCTTGCTCATCTTTTCCGGCACCGGGTTCTTTTCCTTCACCCTCTGCATTAAAGGTCGGGAGTCAGTGCGTGAAGCAGCCCACCATGCTTTCGCCTTCTCCATCAGGGCCTTCCTCCATCGCCCCACGGGGGTTATGTGGGTGCGCATGAGCTAAAACTCAGCTTGCGCACCTCATTCAGCAGAAAGTCCAAGTCCAATCCGGGCAGCTGGCTCACGCCCTTCTCCGGTCAGCTGGGGGAGTTTTCTACTGCCACCCCACATTCCAGGTGCACCTGGCCTCTCTTCGCCATCTCGCCAACCAGGCCCAACCTTCCATTATTCGTGCCACTCCCAACTGTTCTGCTCTCGCCAGAACTTTCTGGTCTCTCCTCCCTTCATGGGCGTGTTTCTTGTCTTTCGCTGTCGTCCACACCTCTGGGTGGAGTAACACAGTCTCTTGGCCCACACTCTCGACTCCCGAGGGGGTGTAGGCCATTCTTCCCACTCTGTGCTGGCCTGGCCCATGATGGGGGACTGTGGCACAGCCCCCAACCAGCACATGGTCTCACTCTATTGTGGCCGCCATTACTCCGGCCTCAACAGTACAGTCTTTTCATTACAGTTTGGAAGGCGCACGAGACCCGGTGACACCGGGGTCGGTACATCCTTTTCTTGACGCTAAGTTGACGTGCCCTGTGGGGGCCATGGGATATTCGGAGCTGGGTCTGGTGGTATTGTCAGGGAGTGGGCTGTCACGGTGGGATTTTAGGGGTGGCTGTCATGACACCACTCGTGGTATTCGGCTATTAATGGCCGACGCTGCGGTCCAGGACCTCTGGGGATGATGGGATGGCAGCTGTGATGGTTTCGCTTCCCATGGGTGGAGCAGTTCCCCAGGGCAACCGGTGTAGTGGTATTGGTAATGGAAGGCCAGCGGGGCTGATCTGGCCGGAGAAAGGGGTCGAAGAATATCACAGGCAGGTCCCTGCGACCTGCACAGCTTATCAGTCAAACGCTCCTCAGGCAGGAAATGAACAGTCTCACACACAGTTCTGAGTTCCAAACCCGGTTTACTTAGCTTTCACTCTGCTAGTACCACAGGGTACAGTTCTGCTTCAGTCACAGTCCAGATAGTCCTCAGCAACCAGGGTAGCTTGTCCAAGACACCCCCTTTGTGTTCCTTCCTTCTTGGGTTGTTCTCTCTCAGTGCTGCCTGTTCGCCTAACTCCTGCTCGCGCCTCCGCACACAGTGCCCCAATCCAGCAGCCACGGGTCCTGTCAGGTGACCGGCCATTTCCCCTGACCCTAGTATGACTACCTTCTTGGCGAATGTGTCGGGAGTTGGCCACTGCTCCTCTAGATCTCGTGGCCTCCGGTTCCGTGGTTGGAGCATAGAGTCTCCTCGCCACCTTCAGGTCGGTCCCCTGGTTCTCAACCTGCTCTTCTGCTTTACTTCAGATTCGGACGCATGTGTGGATCGCTCACTGCCTGTGCCCCAGGGCTCCTCTGCCTCTCTGCAGTCTGCTCTTCCGGGACCCAGGACGAGCCTAATCTCTGCTCCAGTCCTCCAGGTCCCTCTCCTTTCACTGTTCCCACATTCTGCTCTCCTACTGTCTCTCTCCACCACTGACCGCCTACTTCCTGTTGTTTTTCCTTTTGAACTACTCTCCTACTTCCTGACTGCTTTCTTCCTAACTTCCCACCCTCCACCTTTCTCCCCGCCATCCCAATGACTAACTGGGACCTCCCACTATCAGGTCCGCCCACCGTCCCTGGGACCGGGTGTATTGGGTACTTTTGTGGGTGTCTCGGACTTACCATCCCGTTTACTGAGAACAGGAATACCACACCCGTGGATTGGGTGCAGTACCCCTCTGTGGCAACCACACCGCAGGGGCACCACATTTGCTTTCACTGAAAACCACAGATAGTACTTGTGTTAGGCTGTGAGCTCACAATCAGGATATGCAGTGTTTTGGACGCAGTGTAATACCACTGCGTTGTGCAGTAGTAGCATACTGGATGGGATTTCAAGAAATCCCATCCTCACTATGGTGCTCCCAACCACAGAGTCTTTTAAGCTGCGGTGCGGGTTGCTGCACTCCCGCAGCTCCAAAGCATGTTCATTTCACGTTGTGCAGTCGGAAGTGATCTCCTGCCGGTGAATGGAGGTAGAAGCCGCCCTGCACCCATCACAGATGGTGAGTACAGGGCGGCTGCGGTCTCCCTGCGCTCACCGGTAGGTTCCCTCAGGTCCGGAGGCACTGCGTCCAAGATTCAGTGCCTTTGAATCGTGAGCACATACCCTTAAGGCCCCATCACACAATACAATATCGTTAACGATATCGTTGAAACGTCACAGGTTTTCAGTCGTTCTAACGACGTCGTAACGACGTTCAGTGTGACACGTACATCCGATCAACGATAATCTGGCAGATCATTGATGGGAGGTTTGTGTACCGGACCTTAAACCAAACGATGAGTGTTCGTTCAACCTGCAGCATGGGTGAGTGTGACGCCTCGAAAATGAGTCGTTAACGACCTCGCCTATCGAGAAGTGAAGGACGTAGGCGAGCTAAGGCTGGCTTCACACTGCAGGTGTGAACCTGACAGCCCAGGACTGGATCAGCCCACAGAACTGGAGGGCTAATATGTAGTGATGAGCGAGCATGCTCGCCACTACTCGGTACTCGCACGAGTATCACTGTACTCGGGCTACTCGGCGAGGACCGAGTAATCTCGCGATACTCGTGCTGTGCTCGTGGTCGTCATCTCTGAATGTTGGCGCTCTTTTGAGAGCCAGCCCACGTGCAGGGATTGGCTGGCAGACCACTGCAATGCCACAGCCCTGTTAGTTGTGGCATAGCAGTGATTGGCCGCCCTGCACAGCGTGACCGAGCCTTTATAACTCCCGGCGCGCTGTGCTCGGCACACAGCCATCCAGACAGTCAGTGTAGGGAGAGTGTCTGCTGCTGCTTAGGGACAGATTTGCGGCCCTTATAGGTAGATCCAGAGCAGGGCTGCCAACTGCTGCTGACCACAACAGTCCTTCTCAGGACTAATCTAGGAGGATATAGGCAGGGTGATCCAGATCGGAGTCCAAGCTTTCGAGTGACCAGAACAGTCCTTCTCAGGACTAATCTAGGAGGATATAGGCAGGGTGATACAGATCGGAATCCAAGCTTTTCTGTGACCATTAGAGTCACCAGACTGTTGTACTTACTACCTTGATACAGGTTAGGGACTAAAATCCTCTCCTGACACCATTACAGTCACCAGACTGTTGTACTTACTACCGTGATACAGGTTAGGGACTAAAATCCTCTCCTGACACCATTACAGTCACCAGACTGTTGTACTTACTACCTTGATACAGGTTAGGGACTAAAATCCTCTCCTGAAACCATTACAGTCACCAGACTGTTGTAATTACTACCGTGATACAGGTTAGGGACTAAAATCCTCTCCTGACACCATTACAGTCACCAGACTGTTGTACTTACTACCTTGATACAGGTTAGGGACTAAAATCCTCTCCTGAAACCATTACAGTCACCAGACTGTTGTAATTACTACCTTCATACAGGTTAGGGACTAAAATCCTAATCTCTTGTGATCTGAACAGTCACCAGACTGGTGTAATTACTACCTTGATACAGGTTAGGGCCTAAAATCCTAATCTCCTGTCACCATTACAGTCACCAGACTGGTGTAATTACTACCTTCATACAGGTTAGGGACTAAAATCCTAATCTCTTGTGATCTGAACAGTCACCAGACTGGTGTACGTACTACCTTGATACAGGTTAGGGACTAAAATCTTCTCCTGACACCATTATAGTCACCAGACTGTTGTACTTACTACCTTGATATAGGTTAGGGACTAAAATCCTCTCCTGACACCATTACAGTCACCAGACTGTTGTACTTACTACCTTGATACAGGTTAGGGACAAAAATCCTAATCTCCTGTGATCTGACCAGTCACCAGACTGGTGTACGTCATACCTTGATACAGGTTAGGGCCTAAAATCCTAATCTCCTGTCACCATTACAGTCACCAGACTGGTGTAATTACTACCTTGATACAGGTTAGGGACTAAAATCCTAATCTCTTGTGATCTGAACAGTCACCAGACTGGTGTACGTACTACCTTGATACAGGTTAGGGACGAAAATCCTAATCTCCTGTGATCTGACCAGTCACCAGACTGGTGTACGTCATACCTTGATACAGGTTAGGGCCTAAAATCCTCTCCTGACATCATTACAGTCACCAGACTGGTGTAATTACTACCTTGATACAGGTTAGGGACTAAAATCCTAATCTCCTGTCACCATTACAGTCACCAGACTGTTGTACTTACTACCTTGATACAGGTTAGGGACTAAAATCCTCTGCTGAAACTATTACAGTCACCAGACTGTTGTAATTACTACCTTCATACAGGTTAGGGACTAAAATCCTAATCTCTTGTGATCTGAACAGTCACCAGACTGGTGTACGTACTACCTTGATACAGGTTAGGGACTAAAATCTTCTCCTGACACCATTATAGTCACCAGACTGTTGTACTTACTACCTTGATATAGGTTAGGGACTAAAATCCTCTCCTGACACCATTACAGTCACCAGACTGTTGTACTTACTACCTTGATACAGGTTAGGGACAAAAATCCTAATCTCCTGTGATCTGACCAGTCACCAGACTGGTGTACGTCATACCTTGATACAGGTTAGGGCCTAAAATCCTAATCTCCTGTCACCATTACAGTCACCAGACTGGTGTAATTACTACCTTGATACAGGTTAGGGACTAAAATCCTAATCTCTTGTGATCTGAACAGTCACCAGACTGGTGTACGTACTACCTTGATACAGGTTAGGGACGAAAATCCTAATCTCCTGTGATCTGACCAGTCACCAGACTGGTGTACGTCATACCTTGATACAGGTTAGGGCCTAAAATCCTCTCCTGACATCATTACAGTCACCAGACTGGTGTAATTACTACCTTGATACAGGTTAGGGACTAAAATCCTAATCTCCTGTCACCATTACAGTCACCAGACTGTTGTACTTACTACCTTGATACAGGTTAGGGACTAAAATCCTCTGCTGAAACTATTACAGTCACCAGACTGTTGTAATTACTACCTTCATACAGGTTAGGGACTAAAATCCTAATCTCTTGTGATCTGAACAGTCACCAGACTGGTGTACGTCATACCTTGATACAGGTTAGGGCCTAAAATCCTAATCTCCTGTGATCTGACCAGTCACCAGACTGGTGTACGTCATACCTTGATACAGGTTAGGGCCTAAAATCCTCTCCTGACATCATTACAGTCACCAGACTGGTGTAATTACTACCTTGATACAGGTTAGGGACTAAAATCCTAATCTCCTGTCACTATTACAGTCACCAGACTGTTGTACTTACTACCTTGATACAGGTTAGGGACTAAAATCCTCTCCTGACACCATTACAGTCACCAGACTGTTGTACTTACTACCTTCATACAGGTTAGGGACTAAAATCCTCTGCTGAAACCATTACAGTCACCAGACTGTTGTAATTACTACCTTCATACAGGTTAGGGACTAAAATCCTAATCTCTTGTGATCTGAACAGTCACCAGACTGGTGTACGTCATACCTTGATACAGGTTAGGGCCTAAAATCCTAATCTCCTGTCACCATTACAGTCACCAGACTGGTGTAATTACTACCTTGATACAGGTTAGGGACTAAAATCCTAATCTCTTGTGATCTGAACAGTCACCAGACTGGTGTACGTACTACCTTGATACAGGTTAGGGACGAAAATCCTAATCTCCTGTGATCTGACCAGTCACCAGACTGGTGTACGTCATACCTTGATACAGGTTAGGGCCTAAAATCCTCTCCTGACATCATTACAGTCACCAGACTGGTGTAATTACTAACTTGATACAGGTTAGGGACTAAAATCCTAATCTCCTGTCACCATTACAGTCACCAGACTGTTGTACTTACTACCTTGATACAGGTTAGGGACTAAAATCCTCTGCTGAAACTATTACAGTCACCAGACTGTTGTAATTACTACCTTCATACAGGTTAGGGACTAAAATCCTAATCTCTTGTGATCTGAACAGTCACCAGACTGGTGTACGTCATACCTTGATACAAGTTAGGGCCTAAAATCCTAATCTCCTGTCACCATTAGTCACCAGACTGGTGTAATTACTACCTTCATACAGGTTAGGGACTAAAATCCTAATCTCTTGTGATCTGAACAGTCACCAGACTGGTGTACGTCATACCTTGATACAGGTTAGGGCCTAAAATCCTAATCTCCTGTGATCTGACCAGTCACCAGACTGGTGTACGTCATACCTTGATACAGGTTAGGGCCTAAAATCCTCTCCTGACATCATTACAGTCACCAGACTGGTGTAATTACTACCTTGATACAGGTTAGGGACTAAAATCCTAATCTCCTGTCACTATTACAGTCACCAGACTGTTGTACTTACTACCTTGATACAGGTTAGGGACTAAAATCCTCTCCTGACACCATTACAGTCACCAGACTGTTGTACTTACTACCTTCATACAGGTTAGGGACTAAAATCCTCTGCTGAAACCATTACAGTCACCAGACTGTTGTAATTACTACCTTCATACAGGTTAGGGACTAAAATCCTAATCTCTTGTGATCTGAACAGTCACCAGACTGGTGTACGTCATACCTTGATACAGGTTAGGGCCTAAAATCCTAATCTCCTGTCACCATTACAGTCACCAGACTGGTGTAATTACTACCTTCATACAGGTTAGGGACTAAAATCCTAATCTCTTGTGATCTGAACAGTCACCAGACTGGTGTACGTCATACCTTGATACAGGTTAGGGCCTAAAATCCTAATCTCCTGTCACCATTACAGTCACCAGACTGTTGTCGCTGTATACAAGCAAAATGCGCAAGGGCGTTGGCAAGGAACAATGAAGTGAACGTGATGGTGGTGCAGGCAGAGGCCGAGGTCGTGTGCAAGCACTAATTTCGCTACAACAAAGGGGCACATCTACTCGCTCACACGTCCTGTCCCAAATTCTTGGGGCCCGCTCCAGTACACCGCTCTTGAACCAACACCTGTGTCAACAGGTTGTTACTTGGATTGCGGATAATGCTTCAAGTCAGATTGGCACCTCCACCAACACCCTGTCTTCCACACGGTCAAGCGTCAGTAGCCGTGATACTGCACTGCACATTTCCCAACCTGATCCCCCTTCCTACCACCAGGCCGAGTACACGTCCACGGACATTACTAATCCCACACTTGGACACTCGGAAGTCCAGAAGTGTGTACCCATGGGTGAGTGGAGGTACATGGCAAATTCCCATAACAAAATTAAAATTCATTTGTCATTTGTTGGTGGTGTGGTGAAGTCTGGCCCAATCCAACCCTTGTTCATCTTGATCAGAGTCAGCCTGTCAGCATTTTCAGTTGACAGGCGGGTGCGTTTATCAGTAATGATTCCACCTGCGGCACTGAAAACACGCTCGGACAAAACGCTAGCGGCAGGGCAGGCCAGGACTTCCAAGGCGTAGAGAGCCAATTCATGCCACGTGTCCAGCTTGGAGACCCAATAATTGTAAGGCACAGAGGAATCTCGCAGTACAGTTGTTCGATCTGCAAGGTACTCCTTCAGCATCTGGCCAAACTTAGCATTTCTTGTGGCACTACCCCGCACCTCAGGGGCTGTGGTACATGAGTGGCTGAGAAAACTGTCCCACATCGTAAAGACTGTTCCACTACCTCTGGCGGATTGGACTTGTGCCCCTCTCGGCCGTACGCCTTGGTTCTCCACTGATTCCTGACCTATGCCGCTAGCGTTTTGTGAGGGGAATGATTTGCCTACTTCCGTGACTATGACCTTCTGGAACTGCTGCATTTTGGCTGACATCTCCTACTCAGGAATGAGAGACATAAAGTTCTCCTTGTGGCGTGGGTCTAAGAGAGTTGCCAACCAGTACTGATTGTCGGCCAAGATGTTCTGAACGCGAGGGTCACGAGCCAGGCAGCTTACCATAAAGTCAGCCATGTGCGCCAGACTCTTAACAGCCATCACTTCAGTATCCAGACCAACACGATGACTGAACATGCTGTCCTCCTCCTCCTCCTCCTCATCTCCCCTGTCCTCTGGCCAGCCACGCTGAATCGAGGGTATGACTGGTGTGCATGTCATATCCTCAATTTGGCCAGAGAGTTGCTCCATGACTTCATCCTCCTCCTCCTCGTCATAGTCCTCCACTGCACGTTGTGATGAGATGAGGCTGGGCTGTGTGTTTTCACCCACACCCACTACTGTTTCTTGCTCCAAGTCATCGCGCTTGGCCTGCAATGCATTCTCTTTGTTTTTCAGGAGAGACCGTTTTAGAAGGCAGAGTAGTGGTATGGTGACGCTAATAATGGCGTCATCGCCGCTCACCATCTTGGTGGAGTCCTCAAAGTTTTGGAGGACAGTACATAGGTCGGACATCCATCTCCACTCCTCAGGTGTTATGTCCGGAGTTTGACCCATTTCCCGACGGCTTAGGTGATGCAGGTAGTCAACAACTGCCCTCTTCTGCTCACATATCCTGACCAACATGTGCAGCGTTGAATTCCAACGCGTGGGGACATCACACACCAGTCTGTGGGCCGGAAGTCGCAAACGGCGCTGAAAGTCGGCAAAGCCGGCTGAAGCAGCAGGTGACTTGCGAAAATGTGCAGACAGACGGCGAACTTTTACCAGCAGTTCAGACAGCTCTGGGTATGACTTTAGAAACCTCTGAACCAACAGGTTGAGCACATGGCCCACGCATGGAACATGCGTCAGCTGGCCTCGCCTCAAAGCTGCCACCAGGTTCCGGCCATTGTCACACACGACCTTTCCTGGCTTTAGGTTCAGAGGTGTGAGCCAGTGATCTGCCTGCTGTTTCAGAGCTGTCCACACCTCTTCTGCATTGTGGGGTTTGTCACCTATGCAGACTAGCTTCAGCACAGCCTGTTGCCCTTCGCAGAGGCAGTGCTGCAGTGCTTCCAGCTTGGGACTGGTGTGGAGGGTACAGTGGATGAGGATGCGCAGGAGGAGGAGGAGGATGCTGAAGAGCATGACATTCCGGAGTGTAGAGTGTCGGTGAAACCCTGACAGAGGTAGGGCCTGCTATCCTTGGTGTGGGAAGGACTGTGTTCCGTCCCTCGCTCAGACTGGGTCCCAGCCTCCACAATATTAACCCAGTGTTTTGTCAAGGAGATGTAGCGGCCTTGCCCACAAGCACTTGTCCACGTGTCTGGGGTTAGGTGGACTTTGGCTGAAACAGCGTTGTTCAGGGCACGTGTGATGCTGTTGGACACGTGGTTATGCAATGCGGGAACGGCACATCTGGAAAAATAGTGGCGGCTGGGGACCAAGTAACGTGGGACAGCAGCCGCCATCAGGTCGCAGAATGCTTCTGTCTCCACCAGCCGTAAAGGCAACATTTCTAGCGCTGAGTCGCGAAATGTGAGAATTCAGGACTGTGGCATGTGGGGCGTTGGCAGCGTATTTGCGCCTGCATTCAAAGGTTTGCTGAATGGATAATTGAACGCTGCGCTGGGACAAGGACGTGCTTGATGGTGGTGTTATTTGTGCGTGGGCAACTTCAGGTGCAGGGACGGAGGCTTGTTCGCGGCCAGCATGTACAGGGGATTGGCTCGCGTGCACAACAGGCGAAGACGTAGCAGTGACATCAGCAAGCACCGCTCCTCGACTCTGTTGTACTTCCCACAAAGTCGGTGTAAGGTTTTCAGTCTTTTTTGCTATATCTGTTGTTATGTTTGCACTTAGTGTATTTTGTCGGCCATCTTGTTTCCTGTCCTGTGCATTGACCTTTGCCCTCAAACAATATGGAGTCCTCAGCTTTGATGTCCCTGCCCTGTTTCTTGCCAATTGCCCTTTTAATCACTTTTAGATGATTTACCTGTGCTCCTGAATCAGGTCTGCAATCTGTCTGTGACTTTCTCTCTGAAGCCTGGATTCACTCTGCCTGGAATCATTTATGGACACAGAATCCTCCTGTTTGCCAGCAACATCTGACAGGGAAGTAATAGACTCTGAATGCTTTCCTTGAGACTTGTACTATGCTTTAATGCTCTGATGTCCTTGGTTGTTTGCGTTGCACTCTGCAACTTACATTTACGTTATCCTGTTAATGCACTAACTTGTATGAAGCAATACAAGAGCTGCTTAAGAAGCGTATGTCTCATGTGTCTCATTATACCCATGCATTAGACTCTATACAGACTGTATCATATATGACAGTCGGGTGCTTGGCTGACATGTGCCTGATCATGCTGGTGGTGGTCAGGCTGCTAGTTTTGGTACCCCTGTTGATGCTGGCATGGCAGGTGTTGCAAATGGCCTTTTTAGAGTCATCTGGAGCCAACTTAAAATACTGCCAGACTCGGGAAGACCTAACATTTGCACAGCACCTTGTGTCGTGTTGTTGTTTCGGGGAACGGTTCCCTGCCTTCTGCCTGCGGACCCGACCCTGCTTCGTACTGCCTGTTGGGATGCTACGCCTCCCTCCCTCTGTGCACTGCTGTCCTCGCTCTGCATATCCTCCTGCCAGGTTGGGTCAGCTACTGGATCATCCACCACGTGGTCTTCCTCTTCCTTGGCTAATCGCTGGACTGCTCCTCCTTCTCCTCATGTGCCACCATGATGACCGTTACAATACTTAGGCTGTTGTTTCAGGTATACCCCCAGTGGTAAATTTTTACGCCCATTCTTTTTGAATGGGCATTACAACGACAGGATACCCACTCCTTTTCAATGGGAAAAATGTTTTGAGGCCCTCCTGCACGTCTCTATCCAGGGACAATGTGGAGCCTCCCAATTTTTGGCTGCCCTGCCAAAGGGCTATACTACAATACACCCAGTTCTTGTTTACAGGCCCTACTACATGTCTGTATGCATGGGTCATTGTTGAACCTCCCAATTTTTGGCTGCCCTGGCCAAAGGCCTATACTACAATACACCCACTTGAGGGTTACAGGCCAAAGGCCTATACTACAATACACCCACTTGAGGGTTACAGGCCCTACTACATGTCTGTATGCATGGGTCATTGTTGAACCTCCCAATTTTTGGCTGCCCTGGCCAAAGGGCTATACTACAATACACCCAGTTCTTGTTTACAGGCCCTCCTGCACGTCTCTATCCAGGGACAATGAGGAGCCTCCCAATTTTTGGCTGCCCTGGCCAAAGGCCTATACTACAATACACCCACTTGAGGGTTACAGGCCCTACCACATGTCTGTATGCATGGGTCATTGTTGAACCTCCCAATTTTTGGCTGCCCTGACCAAAGGGCTATACTAGAATACACCCACTTGAGGGTTACAGGCCCTACTACATGTCTGTATGCATGGGTCATTGTTGAACCTCCCAATTTTTGGCTGCCCTGGCCAAAGGGCTATACTACAATACACCCAGTTCTTGTTTACAGGCCCTCCTGCACGTCTCTATCCAGGGACAATGAGGAGCCTCCCAATTTTTGGCTGCCCTGGCCAAAGGCCTATACTACAATACACCCACTTGAGGGTTACAGGCCCTACTACATGTCTGTATGCATGGGTCATTGTGGAACCTCCCAATTTTTGGCTGCACTGGCCAAAGGCCTATACCACAATACACCCACTTGAGGGTTACAGGCCCCACTACATGTCTGTATGCATGGGTCATTGTTGAACCTCCCAATTTTTGGCTGCCCTGGCCAAAGGCCTATACTACAATACACCCACTTGAGGGTTACAGGCCCTACTACATGTCTGTATGCATGGGTCATTGTTGAACCTCCCAATTTTTGGCTGCCCTGACCAAAGGGCTATACTAGAATACACCCACTTGAGGGTTACAGGCCCTACTACATGTCTGTATGCATGGGTCATTGTTGAACCTCACAATTTTTGGCTGCCCTGGCCAAAGGGCTATACTACAATACACCCAGTTCTTGTTTACAGGCCCTCCTGCTCGTCTCTATCCAGGGACAATGAGGAGCCTCCCAATTTTTGGCTGCCCTGGCCAAAGGCCTATACTACAATACACCCACTTGAGGGTTACAGGCCCTACTACATGTCTGTATGCATGGGTCATTGTTGAACCTCCCAATTTTTGGCTGCCCTGGCCAAAGGCCTATACTACAATACACCCACTTGAGGGTTACAGGCCCTACTACATGTCTGTATGCATGGGTCATTGTTGAACCTCCCAAGTTTTGGCTGCCCTGGCCAAAGGGCTATACTACAATACACCCAGTTCTTGTTTACAGGCCCTCCTGCACGTCTCTATCCAGGGACAATGAGGAGCCTCCCAATTTTTGGCTGCCCTGGCCAAAGGCCTATACTACAATACACCCACTTGAGGGTTACAGGCCCTACTACATGTCTGTATGCATGGGTCATTGTTAAACCTCCCAATTTTTGGCTGCCCTGACCAAAGGGCTATACTAGAATACACCCACTTGAGGGTTACAGGCCCTACTACATGTCTGTATGCATGGGTCATTGTTGAACCTCCCAATTTTTGGCTGCCCTGGCCAAAGGGCTATACTACAATACACCCAGTTCTTGTTTACAGGCCCTCCTGCACGTCTCTATCCAGGGACAATGAGGAGCCTCCCAATTTTTGGCTGCCCTGGCCAAAGGCCTATACTACAATACACCCACTTGAGGGTTACATGCCCTACTACATGTCTGTATGCATGGGTCATTGTTGAACCTCCCAATTTTTGGCTGCCCTGGCCAAAGGCCTATACTACAATACACCCACTTGAGGGTTACAGGCCCTACTACATGTCTGTATGCATGGGTCATTGTGGAACCTCCCAATTTTTGGCTGCCCTGGCCAAAGGCCTATACTACAATACACCCACTTGAGGGTTACAGGCCCTACTACATGTCTGTATGCATGGGTCATTGTTGAACCTCCCAATTTTTGGCTGCCCTGGCCAAAGGGCTATACTACAATACACCCAGTTCTTGTTTACAGGCCCTCCTGCAAGTCTCTATCCAGGGACAATGAGGAGCCTCCCAATTTTTGGCTGTCCTGGCCAAAGGCCTATACTACAATACACCCACTTGAGGGTTACAGGCCCTACTACATGTCTGTATGCATGGGTCATTGTTGAACCTCCCAATTTTTGGCTGCCCTGGCCAAAGGGCTATACTACAATACACCCAGTTCTTGTTTACAGGCCCTCCTGCACGTCTCTATCCAGGGACAATGAGGAGCCTCCCAATTTTTGGCTGTCCTGGCCAAAGGCCTATACTACAATACACCCACTTGAGGGTTACAGGCCCTACTACATGTCTGTATGCATGGGTCATTGTTGAACCTCCCAATTTTTGGCTGCCCTGGCCAAAGGCCTATACTACAATACACCCACTTGAGGGTTACAGGCCCTACTACATGTCTGTATGCATGGGTCATTGTTGAACCTCCCAATTTTTGGCTGCCCTGGCCAAAGGTGTATACTACAATACACCCACTTGAGGGTTAAAGGCCCTACTACATGTCTGTATGCATGGGTCATTGTTGAACCTCCCAATTTTTGGCTGCCCTGGCCAAAGGGCTATACTACAATACACCCAGTTCTTGTTTACAGGCCCTACTACATGTCTGTATGCATGGGTCATTGTTGAACCTCCCAATTTTTGGCTGCCCTGGCCAAAGGCCTATACTACAATACACCCACTTGAGGGTTACAGGCCCTACTACATGTCTGTATGCATGGGTCATTGTTGAACCTCCCAATTTTTGGCTGCCCTGGCCAAAGGCCTATACTACAATACACCCACTTGAGGGTTAAAGGCCCTACTACATGTCTGTATGCATGGGTCATTGTTGAACCTCCCAATTTTTGGCTGCCCTGGCCAAAGGGCTATACTACAATACACCCAGTTCTTGTTTACAGGCCCTCCTGCACGTCTCTATCCAGGGACAATGAGGAGCCTCCCAATTTTTGGCTGCCCTGGCCAAAGGGCTATACTACAATACACCCAGTTCTTGTTTACAGGCCCTCCTACATGTCTGTATCCAGGGGCATTGGTGAACCTGCCAATTTTGGACTGCCCTGGCAAAGGAAGATACTACAATAGACCCAGTTCCTCAAAATGGGCACATTATTTCAAGACAGGGCTTCATGTTCGTCTCTTCTCAGGGTCATCGGAGTGCCGCACAATGTTTTCACATAAAATCTTTCACGTAATCACAAAAAGTAACATACACCAGCTGTATCTCACTATTGGGTATGTGCCCTTAACATTTCCACCCTAAATATTCATTTTGGTGTCATTTTGGAAGGTTTTCTGGAGACTCCGTAAAATTGGCGTGAAATTCGGACAACATTGTTCACAGCTGTGACTTTTGAGTGAGAAATGCTTCCAGGGGTCTTCCCCATGGTGTTGCCATGTCATTTGAGCACTCTTCTGAGACTTTTGTGACATTTTTAGGGTTTTTCCATGCTGCCGGCAGTCATTTCATAAAAATACTCGTGTCTCCCATAGGATAACATTGGGCTCGGTACTCGGGCCGAGTACACGAGTATCTCGGGATGCTCGGCCCAAGCTTCGAGCACCCGAGCATTTTAGTACTCGCTCATCACTACTAATATGCCCTCCGGTCCGGTGTACAGCCGCATGCAGATGACGCTGCTGATGATTCAGGACTGTGGCTTGCGGGGAGCTAGTGTGTCCGGTTCCCGGATCCTCCCGGATCGGGGCAATCCGGCCCCATAGGCTCCCATGTTAGGGAGCCCCGAATTGCCCCGGATCCGGGCGAATCCGGGAGGATCTGGGAGAAGGCAATTAGGGGAGATTTTTCTCCTCGGACACAAAAACGTTGCAAGCAACATTTTTGTGTCCGTGAGAAAAATCTGAATTCTCCTGGAGAGATAGAAACCGGATGGCAGAGAGCTGCCATCCGGCTTCCATCCGGCCCCATAGGATACTATGGGGCCAAAATCTGGTCCGGGCCAAGGATCGGATCACACCCGCAGTGTGAAGCCGGCCTAACAACCGCAAGTATAATTTTCTTGTTACGGAATCGTTGCTGCGTCGTTAACGATATCTATACGTGTGACATTTCTCTAGTGATCAATGAACGTCGTTCAAGCGATCTAGGTCAAGTCAGATCGTTGATCAGATCGTTCGATCATTGAAGCGTGAGATGGGGCCTTTAGAATATTTGACATCTGAATGAGGCCTATGTCCAGCTGTCTCAGTATGGATGTCAATCTAAGGTCCCATTCACACACTGCTTTTTTTGCTGCATATTTTTACGCACAAGCTCAAAAAAAGCCAGGAGTGGAACAATCAAAACCGGGAGTGGCACACTCAGATGAAAGGTTTAATGGCGGGTTTACACGTTGCGATATCGTAGTACGATTTCAATCAAAAGTCACGTGGTTCAATCGTTGGAGTCGACATCCTGCCTGCGTTGTATGGTGTGAACGTCCAATACGATGCAGGAACGATGTCAATGCGATATCGGGGAATGAATGAGCGTGCTATTCAATACTCCGATATTGCATAGCGATTGAAGCCGGATCGTGCTGTGTAAACGCCCAAGTACGATGCGATTTGAAACGTCACCCATTCACTCCCATGTTAAGTGTACGATCCTGGGTTGGGAGGCGTATACATCGCACGGACGTTGTATTCCGATATCGCAGCGTGTAAACATCCAATGCGATGCGGGAGAAACGTGCACTAATCGCGCGCTCCCGCGCCATTGAACTGCGATATCGGAACGATATTGAAGCGTGTAAACCCACCATAAGGCCGGTTTTACATGACGATTTTGTGCCTGTCCGTGGGATCCGAGTTTAAAGAAGGATCCCACGGACAGGCATGGATCCACACGGATCCCTGCACTCGGCTGGCAAATAGCCATCCGATCCGTGTCTACGCAGGATCCGTGTGGATCTTGTTCTCCCTGCCTGTCCCTGCTTCTTCTCTAACTGTCCCTGTCTGTCCCTCTTCTATGTCTGCTCTCCCTCTCTTCTATCTTCCCCCCTGTCCTTCCCCCTGTCCTCTCCACTCCGGAATGTGTAAATAGAAAAAAAAAATCCTTCCAGAGGATACTTTACCTTCCGGCAGCTGCTGCAGGGCTGTGACAGTCTCCTCATCTTCTGCTGGCTGAAGGACCTCTCGTGATGTGTCAGGTGACCGGCTCTGTGACATCACCACAGGATCTTCAGCCAGCAGAAGATGAGACTGTCACAGCCCTGTAGCAGCCGCCGGAAGGTAAAGTATCCTCTGGGAGGATTTTTTTTTTTTATTTACACATTCCAGAGGGGAGAGGACAGGGGGGAGGATAGAAGAGAGGTAGAGCATAAATAGAAGAGGGACAGATAGGGACAGACAGGGAGTGACAGGGACAGATAGGGTTAATTACGTTCTGAGCACTGCCTCTGGGCATGCTCAGTACACACAGCACGGAGCTGACATCGGATCAGAGTTCAACTCGGATCCGATGTCCATAGGCTCCTATGCTATCGGGTCTTGGATCAGCTCTGATCCGAGGCTGTCCAATTTCATTCTCGCAGCAGGCTGCGTTTTTGTGTCTGTGCTGAAATCAGACAGGATCGGATGGTGCCAAAATCGGATGTCAAAAGGCACACATCCGATCCGATCCGAGCCCCATAGGAACACATGGGATCCGATTTCGGATCCGAGTGTATCCGTTTTGAAACGGATACACTCGGATGCCTTGAAATCGTGATGTGAAACTGGCCTAATAGAAACAAGTGCTCCACTTATATGTTTAATCACCCTGTTCTGTACTCACTAAATGGGCCGGGGGCTCATGAATTTAAACAGACAGCTAAACCTTTATACTGAGTCCAATGAGGAGACTGTGGTGAAGTCTGTGCTTTTATTGAACGTTGCAGTATAATTTGTATATGGTAAAACTGGAAACAATCAGAATACAGAACAATCAGTGCATGGTACAGCAGAATACACATTATACATGGATATACAATATGCACGAACTAGTAACTAATCTAGATTATAACTGGATGAGCCAGGCTAAAACTAGAGCAGAAAACAACTAAAGAGGGCATGAATAATACCGGCAATGCAATCGCATGGGAACAGTAATACTGAGTGTCTTCTTCCTTCCAGATATGAAAGTAAAATGGAGGCTGAGCTACCAAAATGCATTGCAAGAGGGAGGAGAATTAGACAGAGAGACTGCAAACATAGCATTGGCCGCTAGAGGGAGCCAGAATACTACATATGAGAAAAACTCATTAAAAATCTACAGCTATACAAATTATAACGATATTATGCAAAAACAAACATTTGGATGATGGAGCGGCAGAAACACTCCATCCTGGTGTAATGCTGGCTTAAAATACGCATGCAAAAAAAGCATTTGAATGGGCCTAGCAGTGTGTGCTGATGAGGATATTTAAGTCCGAGGTACGCAGGGAGCTTAGTACTACGTACGTCCTAAATTATAATCAGCGGGCGTGCAGCCAGCCCGGTAATCTTCGGTTCCCGTTATCCTCCCGGATCGGGGCAATCCAGCCCATAGGCTCCCATGTTAGAGTGAGCGCCAGATTGCCCCAGGGAGGAAGTCCCGTTGGAATTCTGGGATGGAACACAATTAGGTGCAGATTGGTCTCCCCGGACACAAAAACGTTGCAAGCAACGTTTTTGGATCCAGGAGAAAGATCCCACCTCTCCCGGATTCTTCCGGCGAGATGGAAGCCGGATGGCAGATATGGGGCCAACAATCCGATCCAGGGCTGTCACCGGACCTGATCGCAGTGTGAAGGCACCCTCAGTAGAACTTGAACCCAGGACTCAACATTGCAGTGTTAAAAAAATCTTGTATTAGGGTATGCGCACATGATCCGGAGGCCCTGGGTGTTGGACCCAGTACCTTCAGACCTTAAGGAAGCCGCCGGTGAATGCAGGTAGATCGCAGCTGCCCTGTGTCCACGATCTGCGTTTGGTGCAGGGTGGCTTCTCCCTGTAATTCACCCTCTGGGGCTTGCTTCCGACTTGCAGCATTAAATTAACATGCTGCGGAGATGCAGAAGTGCGGCAACCACACCGCAGTGAGAACACTGTGAAGGGAAAACACGTGCAAGGGATTTCTAGAAATCCCATCCACTGTGCTTGTACTGTACAATACAGCATTTTAGATGCAGCAGTAATACACTGTGTCCAAAACACTGCTGTTCTGGATTGTGTGCATGCACCCTAAGCCAGGAATTTGCATGTTGAAAATACATTTTTCCTCATTGATTTAATATGGTCCCATATTTATAGACATTTGGTAATTAACAATATCTTCTATTTTTTAATAATAAAAAACATTATTTTTCTTCTTTCATCAGAATACACTCCCTCCGAGCTCACAGACAAAGGATTCCTCTGACTTATGTGGATACCTGGCAAAATCAGTCCTGCAGCTGCACAGATCGATGGTGTATTGACGAAGTAGCCACATATCTATTAATTACCATGATTATTTTAATTGCTCTATTGGGAGCTTGGACCAGAATGGACGAGTATGTGTAGGTGTCCTGTGGAGAACATTTGTCATTGCACGCCATCAAGGTGCATTTGCGACATCTTCAAACTGACTATACTTGAGGAAGACAAATGACATTATCTTCAAGTTTTATTTGAAGGATATTTATTATATGGACAAAATGCTATGAATTAATTTTCTGAATATAGATAAATTAATGTTTAAAATGTTCTGCATAAGTTTTAGTCCTATGTTTTAATTGGCATTGTATCATGATGTGTATTTAGTACCGTATATACTCGTGTATAAGCCGACCCGTGTATAAGCCGACCCCCCTACTTTTGCCCCCAAAATCTGGGAAAACCGATTGACTCGTGTATAAGCCGAGGGTGGACCCCAGTACAGGTATACAGCCCCCAGCAGTGTGGTATACAGGCCCCTCCAGTGGTATACAGGCCTCCCCAGTGGTAGTATACAGCCCCCAGCAGTGTGGTATACAGCAGCCTCCCCAGTGGTATATACAGGCCCCAGCAGTGTTACAGCAGCCTTCCCAGTGGTATATACAGCAGCAGCCCCAGTGGTAGTATACAGCAGCCCCAGAGGCATATACAGCAGCAGCCCCAGTGGTAGTATACAGCAGCCCCAGAGGTATATACAGCAGCAGCCCCAGTGGTAGTATACAGCAGCCCAGAGTAATACACAGCCCTAGTGTATATACAGCAGCCCAGAGGTAGTATACAGCAGCCCCAGAGGTATATACGCACCCCAGTGTAATACAAAGCCCGAGTATAACGCAGCCCAGTGGTAGTATACAGCAGCCCCATGTAGTAACACCAGCCAGAGATATATACGCAGCCCATTGTAGTAACACGCAGCCCCAGAGGTATACAGCCCCCCCCATCAGTATCCAGGGCCCCCCCCCCTTGCTCTGCAAACCTGTAAAGTGAAATCATTATACTTATCACTGTCCTGTCGCGCGTCCCCGCCGCTGCCGACATCGCGCTCCTCCGTCTTCATCCAGCATCTTCCGGCTTCCTCTGGTCGGCGCAGGCAATAACGTCATTGCCTGCGCCGACAGAGGAAGCCGGAAGAAGACGGATGAAGCCGGAGGAGCGCGATGTCGGCAGCGGCGGGGACGGCGGCGACAGGACAGTGATAAGTATAATGATTTTACTTTACAGGTTTGCGGAGCAAGGGGGGGGGCCCTGGATACTGATGGGGGGGCACCTATATACTGATGGGGGGCGGGCGGTGCCCCATGTTGGTTGTATACTCGCGTATAAGCCGAGGGGGGACTTTTCAGCCCAATTTTTGGGCTGAAAAACTCGCTTATACGCGAGTATATACGGTAAGTGTAATGAAGAGATGTAGAATACATTCATAAGTATGAAACATACCATAAAGTATGATTAACAATGTGTGAACAGTAAAGCAATGAGTACTTACATTATTTCTTCTGCTTGTGGTCTTTTCATCCCATGTTCAATAATTCTTCTTCATATCCTTAAACTGGATGAAACCTTACTGTGGTGCCCCGCAACGAGTGCGTCACAGGAGGGTATTGCAGCCACAAATGCAGCCGCAATATCCTCTGACTCAGCAATGATCCGGTTAACATAGAGATCCAACCCAAAATGCAACACCTAGAACAGGGGACCAATCATAGGTCCTGGGGGGTGGAGTGTTAGGGTAGTGTAGTAGAACACACTATAATCTAGTAATCTAGACTAGAATAGAAAAGAGAATAGTCTGGAACTCAGAGAAGAAGGGTCTAAGACTAGAACTTGGAGAGGAGCGGGGGCTCCGCACCCCGTGCGGGCCCCTGGGCCGTCACCGGTCGGGTGTCAGCACCTGAGGCCTTAACCACCGGGATTGGGCATTTCTACACGGGTTCCCAAAAGACTCCCGTGCCCACAACTCACAGCCGGTTCACTGGTACCGAAGCCGGTAGCAGTTCACCTCTGCCACGCGAACCAGAAGAGTGGAGGAGCAGCTTCACAGGAGCACCCCACCACCAGCCAGTCTTCAGTCGTCTAACCAGCGGTGTACCCACTGAGGGATCCAAGGCTCCCCAAAGCATCCAGAACGTAAATCATGGATAGGGCGTTGAAGCAGCCTCCCCGTACCCGACCTGGTATTCCCGGGCGACACTGGCACACTAAGTAGGTAGAATGGAGGAACACTTGCGGATCTCTGAGGAACACCATCACTGCTGAGTCCACCCGGTCTACTACTCAACCACTGTATACCATGTACTGCCTGCTGGTTACAGTAAAGACTCGTTATAGAGACTTTCTGTGTCCGTGCTTCCTTATGAACTGTCCGTCCGCACAACAAGGTAACCGCAGCTGCCGCACAACATCTTGAGCAGCTCCAGCCCCCGGGGATCACCGCTCAGCCTGTGGGGAGCGTAACATCTAGCTGCTGTCCATCCCCCGGAGGTTCCGCAGCGTCGGTAGTCCTTACCGAATCTACTCATAGGTGGCGTCACGAATAAATTAAAACCCCTTTTAATCTGTTCCACCAAGACGTCTTCAAACAATTTTGATCTGCACTACACCGGGCCCCACTACCGGCAGGCGCGGTCCACCCGTGACATGGAGGAAGGAAGCATCGCCAGTATCAACCGGAGTCAGCCGGCCATGGTGAGTCATTACTGGTATATCGGATCTGTATGCCAGTTCCGTTATAATACCAGTATGGTCTCATCTGGCACCATCCGGTATTGTTCAGATCCGTTTGTCTGTTTTTGGTCCATACTGCACACCTGAGTGTTCAGCACGAACCCCAAACAGAGATTAAAGCATTATACTCACCAGTCTCTCTGCTGCGCTCATTTCTGCTTTGCACTGTTTGCTGAACAGCCAATCACAGACACCCAGTCTCTTTGACAGCATCTATGATTGGCTGTTGCGCCCCACCTATTGCATCTGTGATTGGTGCCTATGTGAAAGTGTCCTAAGCAGAAGCGAAACTTAAGCAGAACCTGTCAGCAGCATTTTACCAGGATAATTCAGACAGGGTCATATTGGTGCTGTCATACTGATTAAAATGATATCCAAGGTGAAGAAAACCATTTTGTGTATTTCCTTTAATTGGTTTTTTGACATTTTCATCTATTCATATCTTCATGCATTGGGGCGGGCCTGTGGAGAGGGACTGGTGGAATGGTCTTCAGCTTTGTTCTGGCTCCTCCGCTGCCTATGGGTGTCTTTTCTTCTTATTCAAATTTGGCACCGTCCTAGCTGCTGGCAGCACTTGAGCAGATTGATCTCATGGTGGGCTTCAGTAAGACCCTGCAGCAATTTTCCTGACGATTGCCAAGATATGCGCAAGTGCACCCACGGCTAGGTTGGCACCAGCGCAAAATTTAAATAGGATAGAGGAAAAGACATCCAGAGGTAGCAGGGGGACAGAGGGAACAGAACAAAGCTGAAGACCCTTCCACCAGTCCTTCCCCACAGGCCTGTCCCAATGTACAAAGATATGAATAGAAGAAAACTTCAAAGCACATTAAAGAAAATACACAAAACAGATTTCTTCACCTAATGTGTCATTTCAATCAGTATGACAGCGCCAATATGACCCTATCTGTATATGCTTAATATAATGCTGCTGTCACGGGTGTGTCAGGAGGTATGGATGAGACTGTAGAGGCCACTCACAGAAGGTCCCAGCGTTTGGCCAAACAGTCAAAATCCTAAGAAAGTGTTTCTGTCGCTTTAAAAGGCATTCTCCTTTTAGTTAAAGATGGAGGTCACTAGGACCCAGCTGATTCCTCACCTTGAGCTGCCTATATATTCCCTTTGACTCCCAGTTTGCACTGCTGGTGATAGCTGTTAAGGTGTTCCTGGTTGCATCCTAGCTCAAAGCAGTGTTTCCTGGAGTCTGTTGGTTTGCTGCTTGCATCTGCTCAAGCTAACAAGCTAAGTGTATCTCTTCCCTCTTTGTTTGTTTCGTATGTGTGTTTCAATAGTTGCTAGCCGGGCTGACTAGTGATCACCCGCTCTGATCCCTGTGTAGTGTTAGTCTGGGGGTAGGCAGGGAATAGGTATCCTGGCGGCCACAGTTGCGGAAACTGTATAGGGACATTAGGGGAGCCAGGTGTCAGCGCTAGTTGTTCTAGAGGTCACCATCCCCACTTTTTACCCTTAGCATCAGGGACTCCTTCCCCCCTGTCGTCGTGTAGCGGTCGGTGTCTCCCTACACCCAGTGTGACAGCTGCTGAAAGTTTCTCTTTAAAGAGGACCTGTTAACTGGTCAAAAGTAGACATTTACTCATATTTTATTCCAGCATCTTTTCTCAGTAGTCTGTTTTTGTTTTTGTTTTTTTCCAGAGCTATGGGCCTATTTAGTGTGAGGCTCACAGGGTAAAATTGCAGTACAGTAATCAAATCTGGATAAAAACACCCATAATAATATTCAAAACATAGAAAATATTCAAAGACTACCCAAACAATAAGGTATCTTAAAGGGAATCTGTTGGCATGTTTTTGCTACCACATCTGACAGCAGTATGATGTAGGCAAAGATGCCCTGAATGCAATTATGTATATTCTAGACTAGGTGTGGGCCTGATGCTATCGCATCAGGAGGGCAATGACATCATGATGGGAGCTGGCTCTGTGGAGCTGGGGACAGTGGCTATCTCTTCCCCTGTGCAGTCTCTTCTCTGTCCCCTGTCTCTCTCCCAATGTATTTAAATAAATGTATTTCTCCTTAAAAAACCTGTTTCTGTTTTTTTTTTAATTAACAAAGTGTTTAATTTCAAGGTGTGTAGGGCTTCGCTGTATTTTCTATTACCAGTGCAGGTAAACCAAGCATCTACTGGTTGTTAACCCCCCGCTGCCTGGTGTTACCTTTACAGCCACTGAAAAATACAGGGGAGCCCTTATTGTTTTCAACTATTTAACTAAATAATTTTAAAAAAATTGGCGTGGACTTCGCTGTATTTTTGTTTGCCAGCCAAGATAACCTAGGCAGCTGGGGGCTGGAATTCTCAGCGTGGTGAGGCCCGAGTGTTCTTGGCCCCCTACACTGGAAATCACAGCCAGCAGCCCCCCCAGAAATTATGCCTCCATGAGATATGCCAAAACTGGCAGTTACCCCACTCTTCCAGCTGCCGTGTAGCAGTGTCAGACTAGGTAATAATAATATAATAATATTTATTCATTTATATAGCGCTATTAATTCCATAGCACTTTACATACATCAGTAATGCTGTCTCTTTTGGAGCTCACAATCTAAACATCCTATCAGTATGTCTTTGCAATGTGTGAGGAAACCAGAGTGCCCAGAGGAAACCCAGGGAGAACATACAAACTCCTTGCAGATGTTGTCTTTAGTATCCTTGGTGGGAAGTGAACCCAGGACCTCAGGACCTCAGTGCTGCAAAGGCTGCAGTGCTAACCACTTGAGCCACCATGCTAGGTAATAAAGGGTTGTCACCTTTTTTTCACAGCTGGCATCAAGCCCTATTGCTAATGTCATAATAATAATAATAATATTTGTATAGAAAGGTAGGGGCACCGGGCACCTTCAGGGCTATTGGTCTTTCTTCTTTCTCCATAAAGACAGACCGCTGTCTTATCCCCAGCCACCTGGTGGTGCTACACCTGCATCAGCCAGTCAAGCATTTACAGTCCAAGTATAGAAAACAAATAGGCGGCACTCACCGTGTGTTCATAGGTGCTTTCTTTATTGAAGAGGTGCGGGGAGGGGGTGCATGAAGGTACAGACGACAGGTCCTGTTTCGCGGTTTGCCCGCTTCTACAGGTCTCAGGCAAACCGCGAAACAGGACCTGTCGTCTGTACCTTCATGCACCCCCTCCCCGCACCTCTTCAATAAAGAAAGCACCTACGAACACACGGTGAGTGCCGCCTATTTGTTTTCTATACTTGGACTGTAAATAATAATAATATTAATCTTTATTTATATAATGCCAACATATTCCGCAGCGCTTAAAATTCAGAGGTTCATATTTGAACAATCATAAGAAACAGTCATCATCATCAGAAAATGCAATACAATACAATTCAAAAACAATACAATACAAAATACAATACAAAGCATAATACAATTATTAAAGCAAAATAATGACAGTCCCGTTCTATTAAGAGCTTACAATCTAATAATGAGGTGGGGGTGACACAAAGTACAGGTGCTTATTTACAATGATGAAATAGTCAACTTGAGGGGATGGGGAACAGATAGGAGCAGCATAAGTGGCCACCAACCATGATGGTCAAGCGGATAGGCTATGTCTAAATTACTTTGACTAGGGATCATGATAGGCCGCCCTAAAAGATGTGTTTTTAGAGATCGCCTGAAACTATGTAAGTTGTGGATAGACCTAATTTCTTGGGGTAGAGCATTCCAGAGAATTGGTGCAGCTTTTTGGAGGCGGGAGTGGGAAGTTCGGATTAATGCAGAAGTGAGGGTTGAGAGGTAGGGTGGTGCTGCACTATGAAGAGCTTTGTGGGTGAGAACAAGCAGTTTGAATTCGATCCTATAATGTATAGGCAGCCAGTGCAATGACTGGCATAGAGTCTGAATAACGGTAAGCTAAATAGGTGATCCTGGCTGCTGCATTAAGGATGGACTGGAGAGGGGAGAGTCTAGTGCAGGGGAGGAAAATTAAAAGAGAATTACAATAGTCAAGGTGGGAGTGAATCGGGGCCACAGTGAGGGTTTTTGTGGTTTCCAAGGTGAGAAAGGGGTGAATTCTAGAGATGTTCTTCAGGTGCAAGTGGCAAGAGCGGGCGAGAGAGTGTATATATGGGGTGAAGGAAAGATCAGAGTCAAACATAACACCCAGACAGCGAGCCTGCTGCCTAGGAGTTATCGTGGTGCCGCACATTGAGAGAGAGATGTCAGATTTAGTGAGGTAAGTGGAGGGTGGGAGCGGAAGAAGTTCAGTTTTGGAAAGGTTGAGTTTCAGACAGACATGATATTGGGTTAACTGCGATTAGACAGTCAGTGGTGTTCTTTATTAGAGCGGGAGTAAGGTCAGGGGAAGAAGTGTATAATTGTGTGTCATCAGCATAAACATGGTACTAAAAGCCAAATTTGCTGATGGTCTGTCGTGTAGAGAGAGAAGAAATCCAAGGACTGAAGCCTGAGGGACGCCAATAGTGAGAGGAAGAGGGGAGAAAGTAGAGCAAGCAAATGATACAGAGAAAGAGTGGTCAGAAAGATAGGAAGAGAACCAGGAGAGAGCCGTGTCCTTGATGCCGATGGGGTGCAGCATGGAGAGTAGGAGATGGTGGTCAACAGTGTCAAAGGCTGCAGAGAGATCAAGAACAATAAACAGAGAGTGGTCACCATTATGTTTTGCTGTCAGAAGTTCATCGGTCACTTTGGTGAGGGCAATTTCTGTGGAATGTAGGGGCCGGAAACCAGACTGTAAGGGTCTAGAAGAGAGTGAGTGGAGAGGTAACGGGTGAGGGGGGATAGTGCTCCAGGAGTTTAGAGATGAAGGGGAGATTGGAGACTGGTCTGTAGTTGTTTGTGCAGGATGGGTCAAGAGAAGGTTTCTTTAATAATGGAGCAATGATCAAGTGTTTGAAGAAGGAGGAGAAGATGCCAGAAGAGAGGGAGAGATTGCACATTTTGGATAGGTGAGTGGTGACCACTGGAGAGAGAGACTGGAGTGGGTGTTGGGGATGGGGTCAGCAGTGCATGTGGTGGGACGAGAGGAAGAGAGGAGCCTGGAGACTTCTTCTTCTGTGACTGGGTCGAATGTGGAGAGTGAGCCGGAGGAAATGTGGGGAGAGATAGGGGTAACAGAGATTTGAGGTTGAGAGTTGATTTCCTGACAGATGTTTTCTATTTTCTTAGTGAAGTAAGAAGCCAGATCATCAGCACAGAGGTCAGTGATAGGGGCCTGTACTTTGGGACTGAGGAGAGAGTGATAGGTGTCAAAAAGTTTCGTTGGGTTGTTGGATAGTGAGGAGACCAGGGTCGTAAAGAAGGTCTGTTTGGCAAGGTGGAGGTCAAAGTTGTAAGTTCTCAGCATAAAGGTTTTCCTTCATAGACATTCAGCACTCCTAGAGCATCGCTGGAGGAATCGAGTTTGTGATGTGAGCCAGGGATGTTTAACTCTGTGTTTGGAGGTTCTGAGGGTGAGGGTTGCTACTTGGTCCAGGGTGCTTCTGAGAATGTCATTGTAGTGATTCACCGCCAGATCCGGACAGGAGAAGGAGGAGATTGGGGACAGTGACGAGATGAGAGAGTCTGTGAGTGTATGAGGGTTAATACCTGTAGATTTCTGAATGTGTGATAGGTAGGAGTGTGCTGGCGTGGACGAGGATTTGTGAGTGTGAAGGATAGAATGTTGTGATCAGAGAGAGTGAAGAGGCGAGTGGAGGTTGAACAGAGACGGACAAAGATCAGGTCAAGGGTGTTACCATCCTTGTGTGTCTCAGATGTTGAAACTGTGAGAGGCCAAGAGAAGTGGTTAGAGATAGGAGCTGGCATGCAGATGGTGAGATGGGGCTGTTTATGGGGATGTTGAAGTCTTACAGAATAAGGGTTGGTAATTCTGAGGACATGAAGTGTGGCAGTGGGTGATCCTGGGGGGCGGTGTGCCACTGCTACTCTGAGGAGGAGGGGTGGAAGAGCCTAATTGGTGTCAACCTCAAAAAAAGGGAATGAGAGTGATGGAGCACACACACACAGAAAAATCCTTTATTGCATACAAAATAGACATGCCTCTTTGTCCACTTTACTAGCTCTTACCAAGTTCCCTTCCGACGTAATCTTGTAATTACTGTAATATTGTGGTGGAAGTGGTGGGGCGGTGTGATGCGTCACACTGCTGACATCTTTGTATATCCAAGTGTCCAAAGATGTCAGCTGCATGAGTAAGTGCGCTTGCAGTCTCTCTGCCCCCTGCATGCGCTGTCTCAGCCTATCTGTGCCTCCCTGTGCTTTTGGGTGGCCCCCAACTCCCTGTGCCTCCCTGCCTCACTGAGCCTGTGTATGCCCCCCACTTCCCCATGCCTGTGTGTGCCCCCTGACCTCTATGCCTGTCTGTGCTTGTGTGTGCCCCCCACCTAAGCTTTTTTCTAATAGACTTCCTTTATTAATTCCCTATAGACTCCTTTGGACATAAACATTTATTGTTTTTTTTTTCTATTTCCTGCTTGATGACGCTCCATATGAGTGCCCCAGTGCATGGAGGGTTGCTGGGATATTCACACAGAACATCATCGAGCAGGGTAACAGGCCGCAGGAACTTTCTCAGCACCTCCCTGAAATAAACAGTCATTGTGACGCTGGTTTCAGGGGCGGGCTGTCAATTTTGTGTTCACAGGGGTTTCCAGTTTCCAGCCCCTCTTCTTCCCCCCTGCCTGCAATGTGCTGTCACATCTTCCTGCATACCTTGTCTGTCCCCCTGTGCAGTGAGTGCACGGAAGTGTCATACCAGCGATACAGGTGACTGGTAGTGTAGGACGACATAAGCGCACCCACGAGAGAATCAGTGGTTTATCAGCTTATACATACTTATGATCAGAGAGCTTCCATTGACATTACTTGTTGCTGGCATTTAGGTCCTCTGGCACTGCTGATCTGCCCAGCACCCAGAATACTGACTTTTTAGTTCACTAATCGCATGGAGGGGTGACGACACTTGGGAGGGAGATGACTCAGCGCACTGAAATGTTTGTATTTTGGGAGCAGTGCAGATCGCAGTGCCGGAGGACATAAGCAACATCCACAAGTGATAGACCACTGACGTCTTTTGTGGGTGATGCTTATGTCCACGCGGTCTCATATAACGCTGGTCTGGCACTTCAGTATGCCACAGTAGGGGTACTGCACTCATAACTGAGTGTGCGGTATTTCTGTCATTTGGGAGTGTAAAGTCAACCTGAGGTCTTATCCCAGCATCCCTACACCTAACATAGGGGACCAATTGGCTATCCGTTACCAGGGTAGCCGGTCCCGGTGGGAGGAGCGTTCAGGGTAGAAAGAGCAGGAAGACACTCAGGCAATGTTTAAGATCAGACCACGGAAGAGTCTAGTCTGAGGGACGAAGCAAGGAACAAATCCTAGAGGGACACCACAGGGAGGCCGCCCGAAAAGAAGTCGCGACCCAAACGGAAGGAGGAGACCCAGTGCCGGACCTTATCAACAGTCCGGGGGAATTCTGGTCCACAACGGGGTATCGGCTCCGAGTCATGGTGCAGGCGAGTACCAACCCTGAGCCGTCAATACCAGTTGGTGGCAGGTTTGCCAAGCAGCCCCGACCTTGTCCAGAACATGCAGCCCCACCGGAGCACTAAACCGGGTTGAGACCCTTAGAGAAGAAGGGTAACCTCATAGCACCCAACTGGCCTGGTAGACAAGTGGGTTGTGCAGGACAGCGCAAGGATAGTGAGGAGGGCAAGGAAAGATAGCAAAAGACAGTGAAATTAGCTGAAGGAACACTCTGGGAGCCTCAAAGAGACTTTTCCTCCCCAGTGACTACCTGGCCAGCTACCCGTTAAAGACTGTGTAACTGTGTACCTGAATTGACGTGAACTGTTGCCAGTAAAGTACCCGTACAGAGTCAGCAAGCCTCCGGTGTTTTATTCTGTTAAGCTAAGAAGTAGCTGCTGCCACATCGAACAGATAAGCAGCAGCGCTGACCCCGGGGACCCTGCTCCACCTGCAGGGAACGTTATCAACTGGCTACAATACCATCGTTCCCGGTGGTCTGACAGCGGCGCTGGGAACTCACCAGAACCTGCAGATGGTGTCACGAGACTTTATTTTTTTTACTTTTATTATTTTAAGCCATTATTTAGCTGACTCTCAGGGCTATGGGCATGGGCACCAGCCACCGAGACAGCACCCCTGTATCAATGCACGGGTACCGAGTTCCCATAGATCCCTGGGCGGGTCACTGGAAATGGCTTTATCTGCATTTGTCAGTCCAACGCCATGGGAGCAATTCTGAAATTATCAAGGTATGTGTTTCATTTATGTGGTACTGCTTTTAATGTATTTAGAAGGCCGCCAAGCTCAATATAAATAAAAAAATGTAGAGAAGGCCCGATTGAGATTTGCTGTGACATTAGCAGAGTGGCACAAAGAATTGATCAACTATTTGCTAAAAATATCACATTAACGCAGTTTGGATTAATATGTGCATTTGCACTTTTCATATTGCATGCTAACCTCAGGGGTCCCCTCCTCTTTGGTATATTATTGGTGGGGTATTCCTGGGTATCCTACCATACAGTCCCTTTTCATTCAGAGCGCCGACGGATAGTACGGGTTGAAACTGTTGTACCCTCGGACTGCAGGGCAGCTTGAACTTGTTTGGATGTTAGTCGAGGTTCTTTATCCACCATCCGCACAAGGTTGCATTGAAATCTCTCGTCAATTTTTCTTTTCCGTCCACATCTAGGGAGGTTAGCCACAGTGCCATGGGCTTTAAACTTCTTGATGACACTGTGCACGGTAGACACAGGAACATTCAGGTCTTTGGAGATTGACTTGTAGCCTTGAGATTGCTCATGCTTCCTCACAATTTGGTTTCTCAAGTCCTCAGACAGTTCTTTGGTCTTCTTTCTGTGGAGATGGTGGAGAAATTTCAAATATTGGGGTTCACCTGGACAGCAAGCTGATTGAGGTTGCAATGGAAGTTTGCAGAAAGGATGAGTAACTTTACTTCTAAGGAATTAAGTCGTTTATGTGTGTGCAAAATGCTTGAAATGTTCTACATCATGTGGCAGTATCTTCTGCAATATGCTGGTATAGGCCACAGTGACTAAAACTGAATAATATCAAAAGCTAGTGCGCGGGGCAACTAGACTTCAGGTATAGAGGATAAATATAAATGCAGCTATATACACATCACCCCTCTCTATGTTGCGAACAGAAGAATCAGCAGCTTAATCAACTATTGTAAAAAAAAATACAAAATCGTTGTCGACACTGTGGATTAAATGTATAAGTGTAAGCCAGATAGATTCTAGTTTGGGGATAGTGTAATACATCTACCGCATCTGTGTCCATATAGACTTTTTAAAGTTGAATTTCTTGATCTTTGTCTGTGCTGTAAACTGTAATTCTCGATCAATAGTTTTATATTTTCTTTTTCCATGCTAAGGTACACAAGGACACAGACAGAGGTTGATCAACTTATCATGTCATGCTGCAAGTGTTTTGCCAACACTGTGTGCACAAAGTTACAGGTGCTGTTAATTACACAAATTAGAGAAGCATCACATGATTTTTCTAACAGTGCCAATACTTTTGTCCACCCCCTTTTTTATGGTTGGCGTGCAATTATATCCAATTTGGCTTTAGGGCAATTCTTTTTGTGTTTTTTCATTGAAGACAAATTAAATGAAGATAATAATACCAAATAATTTGTGATTGCAATCATTTTCAGAAGAAACCAAGTATTGTCTGACAGAATTGCAGGGTGTGTCAATACTTTTGGCCACAACTGTATGTGTCATCAATTATTTGCTAAAAATCTCATTTCATATTAAAGCACGTCTTGGAATTAATATGTGATTTGCACTTTTTGTATTACTTGCTAACCTCAGGCAGTGCTGTCTCCCCTTCTCTTTGGTGTATTTAGGAGGCTGACTCGCCCAGGGTATGGGCTACTCAGATCTCGGACGTAGATTTGGGTTGCTGTCACTGGTGGTCGGTGTCCGAGTCTGTGGCTCTCGTGGTCACTGAAAATAAAACAATACAATAGATCATTCGTGACACCTCCTGCAGTTCCTGATGATAACACCAGCGCCTGCTGTCTGACCTCTGGAGTTGTTGGTATTGCAGCCAGTTGGTCTTGCTCCCTGCAGGCGGAGCAGGATCTCCGGGGCAGGGTTGCTGCTGTGCTGGTTGTTGTGGTGAGCACTGCAACTTAACAGGAATACGACAAGAGAGGTTTTCTTTGCTCTGCAAGGGTATTTACTGGTCACTTGGTAAACACAGTTCAGCAACAGGTTAACAGTCACACAGTCACGGGTAGCTAGCCTGGGTATGTGACCAACAAATGGGGTGTCTTTATGTGGCTCTCAAGCATGTCCCTCTAAGCTTTCCTTTCTCTGTCCTGTTGTGGTGAAGTCTGGCTGGCTTGAAACCTGGCCTGGCCTCCTTGTTGCTGTCCTGCTTGCTTAATGTGGGTAAGAACCCTCTGTAAATAACCGCTACCCCTGTGGCTTTACGCGGGTCATGGCTCTTAGCATTAGTGTTCTTGCAGGCGACCCAGAGGCTAATCCTCTCCTGGATCCGACTGGTGTTGGCGGCTTGGAGTTGAACTTGCCCGTACCGCTCCCGGGGCCGGTTCTCCGTTGTGGACTAGGATTCCCCCAGACCGATTAATCGTACGGTCTGGCGCTGGGTCTCCTCCTGCTGCCTGGGTCACCACTCTTTTGGGAGCCCGTTCTATACATCCCCCTGAAAGATCCTCCTTTGTCTCTCTCCTCAGACGTTCTGACTAACTTCTTCCCGATCTCTCAAACTGCTCTGCCCTGAACTCCTCCCACTAGGACTGGGTCTCTTAGCAGATGATTTAACCCTGTAGTCCCCTGCTCTAGAGTATGTGAATGCAGGATGAAACCAACATACAAACCTCCCCTTTCACTGGCCACAGGGATACCACACATGCTGGTCTGGGTGCAGTACCCCTTAGTGGCGCACCAACCAGTGGGGTGCCACAAGGCTATATGGGGCTATAATGTATATATTATACATTATATGTAATGGTCAGCCGCGTTTTTTTCGCGGCCGCACCTGCCGCAAGTGCCAAAACGGCACTTGCCGCACCTGCCGCAAGCCCGCCTATACATTGTATGGTACTTGCCGCAACCGCGTCACAACCGTGCCGCAAGTGCAGCCGGTATGCGGTAATCGCAGCAGATGCGTTTTTTTCACCACATCTGCCGCGATTTGAAAAAAACGCTAGTGTGAAAGCACCCTTACATCCAGAAATACAAGTAAACCCACAGAGATGAGGACAATGTCCTGTAACAATAACACATGATGAAAGGACAAACCTTCAACCTGATGCCTCAACCTGGGTGGAGAAATGTCAAAATTAATCTGGATGAGCTGGTTGTTTAAAGAGAGGAACTATCAGTCCAATTATAAGCAATGGTGGTCACAGGCAACAGGAAAGGGGCACTGGTAAAGGTGTCCGCATATGAGGGGGACCCATGACAGAACCCCACGCGTTTCGTCACGGGGGTGACTTCATCAGGGGTGAGTCCATCATCCCGTGTACAGCTCATCTATAAATGCACTAATAGCAATAATCACCGATGCTGACACACCTGCTCACAGTTACCGTGTGGAGTATAGTGCCACACATCACAGTTCAGATGTTGGGCTACAATCACCCTACGTGTCTGAATTTAGTGACGCTGCTGGGTACATTATACTGCTCCCACTCCGCGGACGTCTACCTTGTTAGCGCCCTCAACTTTGTTTAGCTCTGCCATGGCGTGGACCAATGCAGGCACATATGTCCATAGTGTTATTTGTATCTCAGCGCCATCACCTACAAACGCAAACCTAGCCATTCTTAGTGTAATCCACTGTACTGCACAAGACCGCTCCTGTGTGATACTTTGGCGCCTCGAAAGTGTGTTGCAGGAGCCACAATTGACGACACGAGCGTGTATTTGTGAAAAACTCCAATAGACAATGGCATCATGTATTAGCCAGCCTTCCAGAGCAGGCTGACCAATCGTAACGCTGTTGTGTTGTGGCACGCCTATCTCCTCGCCGCGCTGAACATGTACGCACACATTGCCTTTGAGATTGCAGCGTGTGAAGTGGCGATGGAATGAGGCAAGATTGGTTCCGCTTTAGGTGAGGAGATTTCCGGAGCGACACATCGCCTTAACTTCAGGGCGATATTGCGGCATGTTATGCCGCCATCGGCGATCTGAGGCGGGCACGAAAAACGTGAGCGCGCACATTATATCGCCACATATCGCCAGGCGAGATTACGGCGTGTGACGGTACCCTTACAGGGATAAAAGTTGCACATTCTGACAATCAGTGCAGGTCCCAGCAATCGGACCCAACCAACAACTTATCACTTATCCAAAGGCCACCTTCACATATTGAGTATTTAGTGAGGTTTTTTTTAACTAGGAGTAGAATAATAGAAACCAGGAAACCAGGAATTTAACCCACTCCTGGTTTTGGCTACAAATACTGAGGTAAAAAACTCACCAAATACTGAATATGTGAATGTAGCCTTAGAAAAGATGATTACTTGTTTTCACTGGAGAACCTCTGTAAGTGCATATTTTACACTATATAATAGTCATAGGATAGAGAGGGGTTAAACTTCCAGTATCTCTATTGGAAATAAAGAATCTTCCCTTATTAATAGCAGAAAGAACCAATGACCAACCACTATCCACTATACCAAGACCGATAATACCACATACAAAGGAGAAATACCCCCACATTGTGACCAGACCACTTATTACCACCACATGGTGACCAAATAATACCACACAGGGAGAAATACTGACCCGCCCCAAGGCCGTGGGGATTCGGTACCCGGGCGGTTTCTGTAAGGGGAATGTCATGGGTGGCCTGCCCAGACCCGTAGCCCTGGTGGTCGCTTAAAAATGGGGGATAAAATAAAAGAATAAAGTCTCGTGACGCCACCAGCAGTTTCTGGTGATCTCACCAGCGCCGCTTTCAGACCGTCGGGGACGATGGTATTACAGCCAGCTGATTACGCTCCCTGCATGCGGAGCGGGGTCCCCGGGGCAGTGGTGAAGTGACGGGGGTTTGCATAGGGAGGTGGCTAGGCAGTCGGACTGCCGCTACAGTCTATGGGCCTGACAGGTTCAGGGATGGAAAAACTGACACACACGCTGGGAGTTGTTTCCGTACCTTTACTGGTGTTATGGTAGGCAATGTCCAGGGTACGCTCCAGGTGGTCGGGAAGCACTTCTGGATTTCCACAGTGAGTGATGGATAAGGCCTCCTTGTCTCTTTTCCCTCGGTGAAGTCCCTGACCTGTGTAGAACTAGGCCTGACCTCCTCTGTGTCTCTCTCTCTCACCTGTGTTGTAGTGTCGAGAACCTTTGTGTTGGCTACCTCTATAAGTTCTCCTGCGGTCCCTGGCTCTCCTGTTGGTTGCGTTACAGGTGCCCGGGAGACTGGAGTTTCCTCGGTGAACCGGTCTTTTCTGCTGGGCTTAATGCTCTCCTGCAGACTTGGACTCCGGTGTCCGGGTTGCTTCCTGGGGTGAACCGGTATGGCTCCTCTGCCCCTAGTTTGCTCCTTTACTCTGTCTTCCTCACGTCTTGCCTTCGACCTCACTCTCAGGCCCTCACACTGGCTAGGCTGATCTACTGGCTCGGGCCTAGCGCGGCTCCGACACACCAGGACGTCTTCACAGTCCTCTCAGGAACTGCACTCCCTAACTCCACCCCCAGCACCAGTATTTATAGGGAATCTTGCTTAAAGGCAGCAAGTGGAGCTCCCCCTATGGGTCTGGGGTGGAAGGTGTTGTGTGTATATGGGTACCTGCTATGGAAATCCTTCTATGCTTTAGGTGGTTCTCTGGCTACCTGTAATGGCAGGGTGCCACAATACCATATCATGAACAGACCATATATTAATTTACCACCACATAGTGATCAGTATTGTAGTATTCAGTCACTAATAAAAACCACAATACTAATAACACTAAAATTACCATCAGTGACAATATACACAGGAGTTCTGTATATAGTGTATAGTGTAAGTGTACAGGTAATAACGTGACTTACCAGTGATGTCTCTAGGTGAAGTCATTCATATTTGGTTTTCCTCTTCATACAGCGCAGACAATTATCATGTCTTCCAGCATGGATTCAACCCTTAATTGGCCCTTAAAGCAATTAGGTCCCCCAGTTGTAACCAAAAACTAATAATGTATCTTCCTCATTTTGGCCCTCATACAGTAAATATGTCCCCCATCCTGACCCCTTCCAAAATAATGACACTGACACTGGGTGTACAGGATAATGACACTGACACTAGGTGTATGGGATAATGACACTGGGGGTACAGGATAATGACACTGGGGGTACAGGATAATGACACTGATACTGGGGTACAGAATAATAACACTGACACTGGGGGTAGAAGATAATGACAGGATAATGACCCTGACGCTGGGGTACAGGATAATGACCCTGACACTGGGGTACAGGATAATGACATTGACACTGGGGTTACAAGATGATGACACTGACACTGGGGGTGCAGGATAATGACACTGGGGGTGCAGGATAATGACACTGGGGGTGCAGGATAATGACACTGGGGGTACAGGATAATGACACTGACACTCGGGGTACAGGATAATGACACCGACACTGGGGGTACAGGAAAATGACACTGACACTCAAGGGGCTAGATTAATGACACTGGGGGTACAGGATAATGACACTGACACTGGGGGTACAGGATAATGTCACTGATACTTGGGGTACAGGATAATGTCACTGACTCTCGAGGTACAGGATAATGACACTAACACTGGGTTACAGGATAATGACGCTGACATTGGGGTACAGGATAATGACGCTAACACTGGGGTACAGGATAATGACACTGACACTGGGGGTACAAGATAATGACACTGACACTGGGGTACAGGATAATGACACTGACACTTGGAGTACAGGAAAATGACATTGACACTGGGGGTTTGTTATACGTGGAACAATCATTAAGCATAGAGTCCATTTACCGTATTTTTCGCACTATAAGGCGCACCGGATTATAAGGCGCACCCTCAAAAAATGACTTTTAAGCCGTCTTGGTCCATATATAAGGCGCACCGGATTATAAGGCGCACCATATTACCATAAAAAAAAAAAAAAGCTCAGACTCCAGTATCCCTGTGTAGCCTCCCATCACCCTCCAGCATCCCTCTGTAGCCTTCCATCACCCTCCAGCATCCCTCTGTAGCCTTCCATCACCCTCCAGCATCCCTCTGTAGCCTTCCATCACCCTCCAGCATCCCTCTGTAGCCTCCCATCACCCTCCAGCATCCCTCTGTAGCCTTCCATCACCCTCCAGCATCCCTCTGTAGCCTTCCATCACCCTCCAGCATCCCTCTGTAGCCTCCCATCACCCTCCAGCATCCCTCTGTAGCACCCCACCACCCTCCAGCATCCCTCTGTAGCCTCCCATCACCCTCCAGCATCCCTCTGTAGCCTCCCATCACCCTCCAGCATCCCTCTGTAGCACCCCACCACCCTCCAGTATCCCTGTGTAGCCTCCCATCACCCTCCAGCATCCCTCTGTAGCTCCCCACCACCCTCCAGTATCCCTGTGTAGCCTCCCATTACCCTCCAGCACCCCACACAGTCAGACACACACACACACACACTCAGACACACACACATACACACACACATACACACTCAGACACACACACACACACATACACACTCAGACACACACACACACAAACTGATTTTTACTTTTTATACTGGTACTTTTGCTTACTGTACTGTGTGGCAAGGCACTCTCAGCGCTGGAGCCCTCAGCAAATCACAGCGTTGGAGCCCACAGCCAATCACAGCACTGGAGCCCACAGCCAATCACAGCACTGGAGCCCACAGCCAATCACAGTGCTGGAGCCCTCAGCCAATCAGAGGCTATGGGCTGACGTCAGCTGGCCTCGGATTGGCTCAAGGCTCCTGGGCGGAGCTGTGATTGGCTGATGGGCTCCTGGGCTGTGAGTGCGCGCAAAACAGCGGCGGCACCGGACACCGGACAGCGGGGACGGCGGCTGGTGATCGCGTCCCCGCACGTGATGAGAGGCAGGCACCGGCACCGGCACCAGCACACCAGCATGGATGGCGGGGACGGCGGCTGGTGATCGCGTCCCCGCACGTGATGCGAGGCAGGCACCGGCACCAGCATGGATGGCGGGGGACAGCGGCTGGTGATCGCGCCCCTGCACAGAGATGCCAGGCAGGCACCGGACAAAGGGGGATGGCGGCACAAAGGTATGCCTTATTTTCTGGGGGTGCCAAATATTTTGCAGGCAAATGGCACCCCCTTAGCACTCTGGGAAAAATCCGTATATAAGGCGCACTGCACTATAAGGCGCACCTATGATTTCTGGGAAAATCTTAGTCTTTTAGGTGCGCCTTATAGTGCGGAAAATAGTCATTAGAATTCAAGATGACCACAACACCTCCCTTATCTAACATTCTGAATACTACATTATTCATGTTTTTTTAATTCAGATAATGCCCGACGTAAATGGGGGGACAAATTACTTTTTTTTTGCTGTCTGGAGTAATGGAGTCATATAATCTTTTATTTTATAAACAGCAAATTGGAAGCGATCCATGCAATCTGCACGAGATTCCATTGGGTAGAAAAAAGGATTTTTGGTTAGGAAGCTGGAGGCATTACCAGCCCTGCGGTTTTCAGAAAGATCAAAATCATCATCCTCCAGAGTGAGGATTGTTCGTTGTGTAGCGAAATCCAGTGACCTATATAAGTTTACATCAGTCACAGAATGAGAAACCTCAGTAAGATGATGATCATCATCATCGTTAGTGTGGCAACCCTGCGGGGGATTGCCACAGGACCCACCGGTGCAGGGAGGGGTGTACACCTTGGAACACACAGGATCCAACACCTTACACCCCAGACCTGGAGGGGGAGCTCTACTTTTTGTCTTAAGCAAGTTCCCCTATAAGGATCCAGGCCTGAGGGGAGGAGTCAGTTAGTCTGCCTTGAGCAGTGAAGGGAGCAGTTAGGTCCAGTCAGAGAGCCAAGGAGAAGGAACTGGAAGGAGCTGGTCGCTGGGATCAAGCCAGGCCCAGGACCAGGGAACACTGACCCAGCTGTGCTGCACCCTAGGGAGAGGGTCGGAGACCAGTGGAGGAAGTAGGAGAAAAGAAGAAGGGAACAGACCTGGTTTCCCTTTTGCCTACCCGGACACCGGAGTCCGATTCTGCTAATAATCTAAAGTGTAGCAGAGAAAACCTGGACAGACCAGGAGGATCTAATCCCCCTGAGGTAAAGAAGAGAAGACACTCAAACCTGACCGAGTATAGGACCAGGGACCTAAGCAGAGAATAGGGATCCCACAGAAAGGTTCTCATTGTCGGTTATGGAGTAGTACCCTGAGAAGGAGAAGGAGCGGCAAGTTCAGTTTCAGGCAGGACTTATCCCAATCACTGCACACAATAACAGAGGAGGCCTCACAACTTTCCAAGGTGAACGTCGCAAATAGCACCGAGAACCTGGATACTCTCCTGGACTATGCCTGCTACCGGACATCAGTAAAAAGGTACCGAAACACAGACTATTGTGTGTGAGAGTGCTTGCTTCACCGCCGCTGGCCACAGCGTTCCCTGCAGAGACGCTACAACAACTCCCCTCATCCACCCCCGCTGCAATGAGGTAAAGCTCTACCTGTCGGGAGCTGTACTACTGTGAGCTGCACCTCCATCACCTCAGCGGCCGGCTGCAGCTCTGGTATCCATGTTACCAGGCACCACAGGTGGCGTCACGTTACCATTACCCCATCCATCATCATCATCCCCCACCCTCCCCGCCATTGAGGGTCCAGGGCACGGAACCAGGAACCGACCAGCCGTGATCCCCCATTAAAGTGACCACCTGTCCTGGTATTCGAGTACCCCCTACCCTGTCGACCGACTCATTAGCGTTATTGAAATAGTGCTTTTTAATGGTTAGATTTCTCACAAAGCGATTGATGTCTATTAAAGTATGAAAAAGATTGAAATCATTGGTAGGAGCAAAATTGAGACCATATGACAAAACCTTGTACTGCTCATTAGAAAAGTTTATATCAGACAAATTCAATACAATTGACACATCAACATTAGTACCTTGAACTAACGAATGGCTTTCCGCCCTCGTGTTATAATTGAGTACTGATTTTTTGTGCTTCCTCCAGGCTCTCCGGTTTTGAGTGACGCGAGGAAGCTATGTCAGTGAAAACATCATGAGAGGAGTGTGAAACAGGGGAAACAGGGGAAACATTAGTCGAAGTACTAGAGTCCTTATCAGATGGCACGAAACTTACAATACTTTTCCATGGGGTGTTCTTAACCTTTTTCTTGTGATGATTCTTTTTCTTGAGGATTGATTTTGGGGTGCGTTTACAGCCTGGAGTCTCATTCCAATCATAGACCCTTTGATCAGAATAGTCTTTGGTATCCCTTGCAATTTTTTTTGTTTGGTGGCTACAATAGTGTCCTCAATTTTAAGGACAGATTCTTCTATACGTTGTATAGCCATTGCATAATCCTCTTTAGAAAGTTTCTTCTCATGAATAATTTTGAAGGTAGAGATCTCTAGTTGAAGAGTCTTTAATTTTGATTCCTCATAGCGAATAATCAGTTGCATGAGGTTAATGGAGCAAGTGCTCAAAATAGAGCCGTGGACAGCATCACAAACACAATCACAATCACGCACCACACACGCACTCACACCTCACAATCACAGCACACTAACATACATACAGCCAGCCACACTCACCATACGCACCATACGCGCACCATACACACCCACAAACACCCACAGCACTCGCATCACTGTCATGCATCAAAAACGCGGTGTTTTTGATGCATGATAGTGTGCCTCCACCCTAAAAAAGAGAAACTGCACTCTGTTCTGACCATAAAAATATACAAAATTATTTCAGTTAAGCAAGAATACATAAATTGAGACACTTAGCTTTAAAAATATGGCCATATCATTAAACTGCCCAGTCACTACGTCGAGGTGTGTCTCTTGGACTGGGTCCCTAACCTTCAATTTTTACATCTACCTGGGTTAAAACCACCTTTTGTATGGGCAAGTTAGAAAAAGGCATAATACAGTTGCTCAGATGATTCACTATAAAAAATCCAAGAATGCGCACATAGGGTGATATCTTCTTTGAAGAAGGATAAAAGGTTATATAAAGAGGCTGCTCACCTGATACAGTTGTGATGACCCACAACTGGTAATGATCGCTCAGATACAAGTAGCTGCTGCAGGACCGTACTCTCCACAGATCCCTGTGGTATAATCAGCTCCCAGGACACAGTACCTCGAGGTCCGCGCTGCCACTTCAGAAAGGAACAAAAGAAGCCAGTACAAGGGAATGTCTGGATCAACGATTCTTCTTTATTGTCCTACGCGTTTCAGAGTCATCTCCCAACTCCTTCATCAGGACATTCCCTGATGAAGGAGTTGGGAGATGACTCTGAAACGCGTAGGACAATAAAGAAGAATCGTTGATCCAGACATTCCCTTGTACTGGCTTCTTTTGTTCCTTTCTGAAGTGGCAGCGCGGACCTCGAGGTACTGTGTCCTGGGAGCAGATGATTCACTGGAACTTGTGCCACAATCACCATCTTCCGGTCACAAAGAACTGGTGGGATCATAAACCTGAAAAGGTTATTGAAAATGAACATGCAAAACTACTATGGGACTTCCAAATTCAGACTGATAAAGTTTTAGAACACAATACTCCGGACCTTAGCATTGTAAGGAAAAAGGAAGTGTGGATCGTCGATGTGGCAATACCAGGCGACAGCAGGATTGAGGAGAAGCAACTTGAAAACTTACACGATATGAGGACTTAAAGATTGAACTGCAAGGACTCTGGCACAAGCCAGTGAAGGTGGTCCCAGTGGTAATCGTCACACTGGGTGCAGTGCCTAAAAAGCTTGACCAGCACTTGAAAACAATTGAAGTTGACAAAATAACAATCTTGTCAACTGCAAAAGCCCACATTACTGGGCACTGCACGCATCATTCGCCGATATATCACGCAGTCCTAGACGCTTCTGAAGTGTCCGACTAGTGATTTAATACAAAATCCAGCATAATGATCTTATTTGCTGTGTGTAACTGTTATTATTATCATTATTATAATAAAAACGCACTTCATACAGATGGCATATGCACAATTTTTTCATTAGCCTGAAGGCAGCTGAAGAAAAACTTGCCGATGACATCTGCCTCACTGAATACCATTTTTGCGATTGCAACATGATCGTTTATCAGATTGCACGCGACAACTTTAAATGCATTTGTGAACGACCCTTCTGTGGTTTACTATTGATACATTAGTTTTGGTATAGCGGTCTCGTTCGGTAACAGTATGGTAATATTTGGTAACTATGGTCATTATTTAGAAGTATTACTTAGAAAAGAATGTTATTGCAGTGTTTTCTCTGACATTTATGTATTTTAAATTTTGTCTTTTTTTAATGAAACGAGAGAACACACATCTATAGGATCTAGAAGGCTGCAGGGCCCGTACACCTGACCAACATGCCAGTGGGGACACAGGTCCATATTTTGCTACTGGCCAAATCAAACTCTGGGTATACAACTCGTTATAGATCTTAAAGCCAAATATAAGGAGTGATTAGATAACACTGGGGAAGACAATTTTTTAGGAGTTAGGTCAGACAACTGTTCTTAATTAATTTTTGGATGCTGAATCCAGAAATGATCTCAGTTTTTCTCTATCACGTCAAGTTTTTGATCTATAGGATTTTTGTCTTCTCAAAAATATGTAAACTACTGTACCTAAAAAGCGTTGTTTTTTTTTTAAATAGTACAAATATGAAAAAAAAATGAAATATATAAGAAATAGGCATGACAAATATGTTCTTTAACACTATCATGTTTTTTACAAAGGATATATATATATATATATATATATATATTGTGATCAGATAACAAGTCTTATTACAGATATCAGTGCAATTGTGCATCTCTGCCAGGTAAGTTGTGGAGGAAAAACTTGACGTGCTAGAAAAAAACTGACTACATTTTTGGAATCAGCATGCCAATTTTAGTATAAATCAGCTCAAAAACCTAACTCAACAGAAATTTTTTTTCAAATTGTTCCCCAGTGTAATCAATTCAGAAATAGAGCTAACAATGTGACATCCTCTTCTGAATATATAATGGCTAAATATCGCCTTAAAACTAGCATTGGGATACTAGCAGTTTCACCTGAAATCAGATTGATGTTATCCAGTCCTGAATTATGCAATTATAAAGCAATTGCATTAGCCATGATAACAAGATAGATTTCTGCACAGGTGTGTTGTCCTCTAGGATCATTAATTCTGCCTACCGGGCAAATAATTTGCTGACCAGAACCTTCTTCCCTTTTTCACTGGTGCCTAAAATGTATTACAATGAAGCCTACCGCGCTCACTGTACTTACACTAATAGGTTTATTGAGGCATTTGCTGAGCGATGTAATAATCAGCGTTCTCTTGTATCCATACGGTCGATGGAGGTATAAGGAGCAATGAAACCATACTGCTGAGATGCAAGACTCAGGGATCACTGCTAATCGCATCACTCAGCTGAAGCAATGGGATGAATTCTAGAGAAATAGATCACTTATCATCCCATCACATTGTTCTTTCAGTCTAAGCTTCCTTCAGTTATTTTTGCTTTCTCTTATTCTTAAAAATCTCACCCTTTTCATATTTTTACGCTTTGTCTTATTTTTTTCTATACATTTTTTTTTTACTTATGAAGAAGTCAATGAGACAATGAATAAAAAAGTGCTAAATCTTGATCATGCCTAGTTTGGAAGGTAAAAAAACAAGAGCCCAAAAAGTGAAAATAAAATGTAATCTAATATATAAAAGCCGAAGCCACTTCTGTCTTCAAGGGACAAAAATGACGTCACACGACGGAAGTGGCTTGGGCACTACACCCGCCCAGGGTGATCCAAGATGGCGGCGAGAGGTGGCGCTTTAGCGCCCACCACGAGCCGCTGTCAAAACGGTGCCCACCAGACCCTCGAGCGGTGGGCGCGGGAGCGCTACGGCTCCCCCGCTCCTGAGGACCCCCGCGGCTTTTCCGGCCCCCCCCCCCCCGCCTCTCCCGCTCCTGAGGCCCCCGCAGCTTTTCCTGCCCCCCGCGGCTCACCCGCTCCTGCGGCCCCCCGCGGCTTTTCCTGCCCCCCCCCACGGCTCTCCCGCTCCTGCGGCCCCCCTGCGGCTTTTCCTGCCCCCCGCGGCTCCCCCACTCCTGCGGCCCCCCCGCGGCTCCCTTGCGGCTCCCCCGCTGCTTGGTTCTACTAAAAATAAAAACAGCCTCATAGAGGATACTTACCCGTCCGCTGGTGCGCTCCATCTACGTCTTCTACCTCCATGGCTTGAGGACCTGTGGTTACCTGGGAAACTGATCAGCTGATCGGTTTCCCAGGCACTGACAGGTCCTGCGAGCCGGCACACGGGTGAGTATCCTCGCATCCATCCTGACTCTCCCCCTGCCACCACCATCCTGCCCCCACCACCGTCTCCATCCTGCCCCCCCCTCGGCTCCATTCCACCCCCCCCCCCGCTCCATCCTGTCTCCCCCCACCACCTCTATCCTGCCCTCCGCCAGTTCCATCATGCCCCCCCCACACCAGTTCCATCCTGCCCCCCCCCCGCCGGCTCCATCCTGCCCCTCCCGCCCGCTCCATCCTGCCCCCCCCCACCCCAGCTCCATCCTGCCCCCCGCCAGCTCCATTCAGGATGGTTTTCAGGATAAAGTGCAACCTTCCTACTCTTTACTGCATGTAATCACTACAGGACAGGAGCAATCCGGAGCAGACCCACTGACTCCAGCGTTTGTACACCTCTCCTAAAAATGCAGAGCTCGCATTGTCACTATCGTGTCTTCACTCCAGCGACTGCATCAGCATACAGTCAATTGCCGGAAAATTCCCAACTGCTGCTTAGCTTCCTTTGCACATACTGTACATAAGGAAATGGTAGAGTTGAGAAAGGCCAGCAGAGAAAGTGTGGTATTAGAAATGCTAAGGTGTAGGAGTTACAAGTAATGCATAACATTGTAGACCACCACATGCAGATCAGACATTTTATTATACTCTGGGTCACTATACAGTGAAAAATCAACATTTATGGCAGTCAAGTCACCTCCAAACTGTATAGATTAGATTGAAGCAGGTTTGCTACAGCTCCAAGATCTGCATAAATGGACTTGCTATGGATTTAACACTAGAAGTCCCAGAGAGGGGTCATTTAATATTTCTACCTTTGGAACCCAGAGACGGGTCGAATGACCTGAAGGACTTTAGGCCACATTTACAAATGAAAGGATGCTAATTGGAGCCATCAGAGTTGTCAGTTTGGACTAAGGGTCATTTGACCCCCTTTCGGGACTTCAGGGGGAAGCTCAACATTTCTGGGACTTCTAGTGTTAAAATCTGGAGCCCTCGTCAAGTTATCCTGATTTGTTCTGTAGCATGTGAATGAGGTTCTGTAAAATCTCTTCAACAATGTTGGTTCTGTAACATGCAGCAGATTTTCTAACTGGCCCCATGTGAGCATACTCCAACAATGAAAAAACATTACTTGATGTACTGACAGCGTAAGTTAACGTTAACCCAGTCACAGAAAACATGTGTCACTCTTTATGCATTATTTTGTCCTTCCTTATTCTTGTTTATAGAAAAGAATGAGAAAATTTGTGAGTATGTTCAAAAAAGGATGTGTATATAACATACCTGCTAAAGCACGTTACTGCAGGCTACCAAAATAGTGTCAAGCACCGTGCCAATAGATTCATGAAATGTTCCATGCTCTGTTGTGTTGTTAGCAAATATAAACATACCTTCCATTTTCCATGATGCTGGGCCAACACTACAACCAGGAATGGTTAGTCTCACACATTGTGTGCAGACAGCTTTATATGTCCCCAGAAGAGACAGGCTGATCTGATCAGTGCTTTATGTGGGGGACAAGAACATTTTTACATGTTGAACTGATGTGAAATGATGGGCCCTTTCACTAATCTTTTAGGAGCTCATATATTATTACAGTGACAATTCCCAGACCTTCCATAGGTCTACAGAACAGGACCTACTTCACAATAGAATTGACGAAGATTTAGATCTGGTTCAGGATAACTACCGGAGGTCAGTACATTGTAACCGCAATGTAGATAACTAACACTGGCCATAGAAATCTTTGTCCCTAGTTTTTAATTTTTTTTTTAATAAAAAAAAAAAGTGTCAGACTTATTTTAGCCATATAGCATACTCCTGAGTGTGGAACTGATGTATAAAGATGATTAAAAGATAATAAAACTGTGCAACAAGTGTACAGCACTCATATGTTAGAAATAAAGAGTAATACAACTCCCAGGGATGTAGTGTATAAATAATAAACAGTATATGTGGCACCCCTACGATTCACGGTTCAGTTGCAACAGGAACACCTGGTGCAGGGAGGGATTTCCACATCAGGTAAATTTACATGCAACACCTTCCACCCCATACCTGAAGGGGAGCTCTACTTGCAGACTTCAGGCAAGGTCCCCTATAAATTCAGGCCCGGGGAGGAGTTAGGCAGTTCAGTACAGAGCAGTACTGATGAAGACACCTGGTGAACGATGCCGCACTAGGCCCGTACCAGAGGGAAGCCTAGCCAGTGTAAGAGACACAAGAGTGAGGGTCGGAGGAAAGGCGTACCATAGACAAAGCTGGGGGCAGAGGAACCATACCAGGTCACCCCAGGGAAGCAACCCGGACACCGGAGTCCGAGTCTGCAAGGGACGAGTTAGCCCAGTAGAGAATACCGGAGGACCAGGGAGACTTCAGTCTCCTGGTAGACACTTGTGGCACAGTAATCAACAGAGCCAGGGACTGCAGAGGAGTAGTGGTGCCCCACAGAAGGTTCTCACAGTCTGCCATACAAGTGAAGGACACAGGAAAGGTCAGGGCCAGGATTCAGATAGGCCAGGACTTAAGCGCACACACAGAAATAAGGAGGCCTCACAACTCATCGGGTGTGGAAATCCTGAACTGCCACCCGACCACCTGGACAGTACCCTGGATATTGCCTTGAATCATCACCATCAGTAAAAGGTACGGAAACAACTGCCAGCGTGTGTGTGTCAGTTATTACGGCCCCTGATCCTGCCCTTAACACAGACTGCATACCAGCGCCTCTACCTGACTAGCCGCCTCCTTGTGTAAATTTCTATTCATCTCATCACTGCCCCAGGGATCCCGCTCCACCTACAGGGAGCGTTACCAACAGCTCTGCCTCACCATCACCCTGGAGGTCTGCAGCAGCGCCAGTATCATTACTGGATACCATAGGTGGCGTCACAAGACACTTTTTATTTTATTTTTTTATTCTTTTTCAGTGACCGCCAGGGCCACGGGAGCGGGCACAGGCCGCCTGTGACATCCCCAGTAAATCAACGCCCGGAACCGGGTATCCACGGCCCTGGGGTGGGTCATACACCCTGTGCAGTCCTCCACAACATGAGACACTTCCTTACAAGCTATTTAAAATTAGGTTTCCTTAACCAGACAACCACGTTAAAGCCAGATAGTTGTCAAATGAGATTCTGTTTTAAACTGCACAAGTGCCTTTATGCTTTTTCTGTTCAGGTTTAGTCAGCAAGTAGGCTCAGTGGTTAACAGTATAGCCTTGTAGCCCTGGTGGCCAGGGTTCTAAGGACAACAACTATGCAGAGTTTGCATATTCTCCGTGTTTGCGTTGGTTTCCTCCGGGCACTCCATTATCCTCCCGCACTCCAGAGACATATTGATAGGGAATGTAGACTGTGAGCTCCAATGGGGAGAGGGACGATGATGTTTGTAAAATGCTGTGGAATATGCGGTCGCTATATAAGTAAGCAAAATAACGAGTGCAGAAGATAAAATGTCTGTTAACACCATGACCCACATTCCATTCATTGTCTATAGCAGTTGTGGACATACAGGTGCATTACTGCTTTATGCACACAGAGACTTTTGGATCCCTGTTCTAGTAATTAGAAGTGATCATATCACTTGAGGACATCCATTTATCACCAAAAAAGTATTTTCTGATAAACAACATTTATGAGATTAGGAACATATGCATGGAATAAAATGATCGTAATGTAATTTGAAGTAAATGTTGGTCCACTCAACAGCAAAAAAAAGAAGAAAGCAATGCAAGGAAATCATAAGAATTTAAGACGACTCTTTCTTGGTTAAGGTCCTAGAATGCTAATCAATCACATTGTGCACACAGAAATATGAAGAAGGTCATGTATCCACTAAACGTTGAACGTATTCCAGGACCGGAGTACAATACTCAGGCTGGCGATCCTCTGAGTGCCCAGATGTGAATCATTGTGACACCTGTTTAGCTTCAGCAACATATTAATAATGAATGCATACACAAAGCTCTCAGCCCGGCACAGAAAAGATTACTGTTATTTACAAAGATGGTACATTGCCTTTCTGAAAGGGCATAAGGGAATATGCCAGTCTCACAAGTGGATGACATTCTGCTTTCTTTCCCATGACTATCAGAATGTGAGTCATTGTAAATCCAGAGTTTGTAATAGTCCAGAAGAAATAACCACTGGATTATAACAAGTTAGGTTTCAGGCAGGGGGAATTACCCCAATGCCACGTCCCAATTATCACAAATACAATAGGTCGGGCTGTGGTATAAAGCAAGCAATAGTTGGGAATGGCAGATGTCCAGACAATATCTCTTCTATACGAAAGCTTATTTTCTAAATGCAAACCTCCTGCTGTCTAGATCACTGCTGGTCTCACTGTTGATCCCATAGAAGCTCCAAATGGCCACAAATTGTTATAAATGGGCATTCTTGTAACAGATGTGGATAAAGGCATGCACACGAGATTTTCACTATAAGGACACCGCTTGCAACTAAAAACATTTAGTTAGTTTTATTAAAAATTTAAGTTCATTTGAACTCTTTACAATGGCAGCATGGACAGTTTTCTTTTTGTAGGACCCATTTTGGGTATGATGGAGAATAACGGATCTTGTGGGATGTCACCAACTTTTGATGGGTAGAAGAGCCCAGCAGGCTACACTAGTCTTCCTTTCAGGATCAGTGGAAATCTGTTGGGAGCAGTGGCCGTGCCTAGAGCATGACATAGGGAAACATTGCCTACTAGTAATGTTATTACAGAAAACAAGCTCCTCACAAGACATCCTTGATAGACATTCGGCAAATAATGGCATCCAGTATAGAACCAATTTTCTCTTCTTCTGTTGTAACTTTATACATCTAGAAATAAAAAAAACAAGAAAAACATAACAAAAATCAGCAAAATATTAACAACTGGGTTTGAAATACAATAAATGGAACTGCAGCAGTCATTGTGATGAACATAGGGGTTCCCAGAGGTCGGATCCATAAAGGATTGGATAGCAATGTGATCGTGTACACAAAAAGTAAAAAGGGGGGTCTGTTGTCAGATTTCATTGAGTCACAATAAAAAAAATATAAATTGTCATCACATAATGAAGTGTTTTTTTCTAGATGCTTTTTACAACTTACTGTAAGCTTAAAACAGACGAAGATAACAATGCCCCTCAATGGGATTCATTGTAATAATTACTTTTATATACTGCAGTAGCAGCAATAGTAAATGGGAAGGAAAAAATATAATAAAAAACCCATAGGTGTGTGAAGAGAGATACAGCTCTGGCAAAAATTAAGAGACCACTGCACGGTTTTGTAAAAATCCCCATCTCTACAGGTCTGACAGCCATTCCATTCCAGTGTCAGTTGAATTCCAACCACAGTAAACCTCATTCTACTTAATGTGCTTCTGATTAGGTGATCACCTGAACCAAATCTTATTTATCGAGGGAAAGTATAAAAAACACTGCTGTGCTCTTCACAATCCTCTTGCAATAGGACAAGCTGGATGGCAAAACAAGTGCTAGGAATAGCTCAAGAGTAATTTGAATGTAAAAATAACTTTTAACCATGCTAAAGGAGTTGAAAAGAAAAGTCTTGAGTGAGGAAAAGAAGGGATCAATTCTGGCTTTACTAGCACAGGGATGCAGTGAGCGTCATGTTACCTCCATCCTTTAAATTTCGTAGACAGCAGTCCATTACAACAAGGTCAAGCAGCAGACGTTGGGGACAACAAAGCTACAGACCGGCAGAGGGCAAAAGTGACTCTGCACTGACCGGGATGACTCATCTTATTCGAGTGTCACTCAGCAACCAAAGGATGACATCAAGTGACCTACAAAAGGAATGGCACATGGCAGCTGGGTGAAGTGCACAGCAAGAAGAGTTCATAACAGGCTCCTAGAGGCAGGGCTCAAGTCATGTAAAGCTACAAAAAAGCCTTTCATCAATGAGAAGTAAAGGCGAGCCAGGCTGAGTTTTGTCAAAGACCATAAGGATTGGACCACAGAGGACTGGAGTAAGGGAATCTTCTCTTATGAGTCTAATTTTCAGCTTTGCCCAACACCTGGTCATCTAATGGTTAGACGGAGACCTGGAGAGGTGTACAAGCCACAGTGTCTTGCACCCACTGTGAAATTTGGTGGAGAATCAGTGATGATCTTGGGATGCTTCAGCAGGGATGGAATTGGGCAGGTAAATCTTAGCGAAGGACGTATGAATCAAGCCACATACAAGGTTATCCTTGAAAAACACTTGCTTCCTTCTACTCAGGCAATGTTCCCCAACAAATCAGAGAAACTGAAAATTTAGCAGTGGTCTCTTAATTTTTGCCAGAGCTGTATATATCTATGCTGCCTCCCTGATAATTAGTGGCGTTTTCTCAAAGTAGGACTTGATTTAATCATGGATAAGGGACAGGAAGCAGTAAAACAACCATCCTAAAGAAAAGATTAGGATAAATCATAGCTATGGGATCCCAACAAGCAGTAAGTCTGCCTTCACACTGCATAATTTTCACATCCGTGTGGATCCTTGACTTTCAAGGACCACACAGACCGGTGCTGATCTGTTCAAACAGATGGCAACTGATGTCTACAGACCGTTTTTTTTCACTGATCCGTCATCAGAGAAAGGGGTGGGAGGAGCTGTTCCTCGCTTCTGAGCATGGTCACTACAGCAAGACGGATCTGTTTTACGGATGTTTTTTTCATGAATCCGCGCTTCATAGACATACATGCTACTTGACATGGACAGCTACATATGCATGTCTGTCCGTTGGCGTCAGTAATTTTCGAGGCAGCCCAAAATCGCAACAGTCTCCGATTCTTGGTGCATGAAAAAAACTGACACAAACGGATCAGTGACAAAACTGACACTTGGAAGGCCATATAGGACCAATCCGGGCCCATAGGGATAAATGGAAGCCAAAACTGATCTGTGCCTATCCATTTTAAAACAAATAGACATGGATCACAAATCATGCAGTGTGAAGGCAGACTCAGGAAACCTAGCCGTATTGATCTGGTGGCTCCGTTACCTTTTTCACTTTTGTGAAGTCTGTCAGCTTGGACAGATCTGTTAGAGGAACTTGCTGGCCTTCAACGTGAGAGATTATTTCTTGAGAATTCAAAGCTCCAGTCCCATCATCAGTCAAAACAACAAAAACTCCAGAATCACTGTCTGACAGGCCAAACTTTCTAAAAGCTTCCGAGATCTAAACAGAAAAGACATTCATTTTGATACAGGTCTTTTTTTAGACATATCATGTTTACAAGATTCATTTCCCTTAGTAGAGTAAAAAGCATATGACATGTACTGCAGTGTCCTGAACACATGGTGTTTTTATTGTAGTCCGTAATATTCTGTCACACACCCCTAATTGTTACCGAAAGAGGTCCTCCACCTACACTCAGGTTGCTAAACACTACTTCGGCTGCTTTCACATGCGGCAGAGGCGGCAGAATTACCACATCTCCCGCCTAACAGCTGCACTTGCGTCGGGCCCCATGCATTGTCTATATATATATGTATATCCATCTTGACCAGCTTTGCTGTCCATGCTGAAGAAAAAAAATTTCCACAGAATGATGCTGCCACCACCATGTTTGATGGTGGTGATGGGGTTATCAGAGTGATATGCAGTGGCAATTTCCTGACACACATGCGTTTTGTATTTAGCCCCAAAAAAGGAGATTTTTGTGTACTCACCGTAAAATCCTTTTCTCTTAGCCTCTAATTGGGGGACACAGACCGTGGGCGTTATGCTGCTGTCCACTAGGAGGCGACACTAGGCAGAATCTGCAAAAGAGTTAAGTGGCTCCTCCTCTGCAGTATTACACCCCTGGAGCAGGAAGTGCTTCTCCAGTTTTGTGCTAAAGCAGTAGGAGAGTTAACAGATAATAACAGTGACACAGGTAGTCTACGCAGGCAACCTGTGTAAACAAATATAGTTAACAAGGTAATAACAGCGTAACAAGGCCTGAACCAAACAGGCACGTGTGTAAACAGTTAAGAATTAGCAGAGTAATACTAGTACCACTAGGCCTGAACTAAGCAGGCACATGTGGAAAACAGTGAAGAGTTAACGAAGCAATAATCGTATAACAAGGCCTGTAACTAAACAGGCTCACAGTACTACAAGGCCTGGAAATAAACAGGCACAAGTTTAAACAGTCAACAGTTAACAGAGCTATAATAGGCAAATATGTGTAAACATGTTAACCATGTAACAGCTGAGAAGCTATGTGAGAACTGTAGAAAAGGCCCTCAAGGGCAATAGGGTGGGTGCTGTGTCCCCCAATTAGAGGCTAAGAGAAAAGGATTTTACGGTGAATACACAAAAATCTCCTTTTCTCCTTCGCCTCATTGGGGGACACAGACCGTGGGACGTCCCAAAGCAGTCCCTGGGTGGGAAAGAACAATGGAGCTATTGACACTGAGCATGGTCAGTGAAGAACTATGCACCAACAGGCGGGCTGCAGCTGCCTGAAGGGCACGTCAAGCCCTATAGTGGCTTGAGTATGTGTGTAGACTGACCCTTTTTGGCTGTCTACACACTTGTTGCACTGACACCTGGGCCGAACGGCCCAGGAAGCCCTCACAGCCGTAGTAGAATGTGCCGTGACACTGCCGGAAGGGATGAGTTTGACGGTATAAGCGTCTTGGATGGTTAGACGAATCCAACTGGTTAGAGGAGCCTTAGAGGCTGACATGTCATTATTTCTGCCCTCTGGAAGAAGGGAGAAAGAGAATCCGAACTGTTAGAGAGGCACTGGTCGTGGGTACTTAGATGCGTAGGGACCTGACAAGGTCCTGCATATGTAGGTCCTTTACGACCAGACAGACTGGAGTCGGGCGCAGCGATGACAGAGAGACATCTTCAGTGAGGTGGAAGGAGTATACCGCCTAATAAGAAGGATGGAACCAGCCGTAGGACAGTCTTGTTCAGGTAGAAGACTAGAAAAGATGGTTTATATGAGAGCGCTGAAAATACCGATACCTCTGCAGAGAAAAATAATTTGGCACCAAAACACATTACTGTTTGGATGAGAATGCTAAGGGTAGTATCCTATAGAAGCTCAAAGGGTGGATCTTGTAGAGCCGTGAGGACGAAGATCAGGTCTCGCAGGAGTAGTCTTGTTGTATGGAGACCTTAAGTGGGAGACCCTTTGAAAGAAGGATTTTCCTAGAGACTTGGTGGCAACACGTTTTTGGAAGAAGGTGAAACAAGCAGATAACCTGCTGTGTGAGAGACCTCAAGGACAGACCTGAGTCCAGGTCCGAGTAGAAGAAACGGAAGTTCTTTGCATGAAATAGGGCCAGGGGGAATGACCCCTAGAGGTGCTCGGAGATAAAGAAAAACAAAACGATTACACTCGTGGTATATCGTCGATAAGGCTGGTTTATTTGCTGTGACTATGGTCGCTACAACATCCAGGGAAAAAAACCCCATGGGTTAAATTCCAGGTTTCAAGGGCTACGCTACTATTTCCAGAGTTGAGAAATTCCGAGCGAGAACTGGCCCTGAGAGAGGAGGTTTGAACTTTTTTTTTTTTTTTTTAGTTGTCCTGGTACTGCTGGTACGAAATTTCCGTCCAAGCGCATCTGGGCCAGTCTGAAAATACAGGGAGATCTGGCGACATACTTGTTTGCCCTTCCGCACTATCCTGTTAGTGGGAAAGAATATAGGGGAGACGGAGACAGGTCCAGTCTAGGACTAGTGCGTCTGTCACATTGACTGTAGGTTCTAGGACCTGGCCAGAAAGGATGGAACCTTAGCATGGAGACGTGAGGCCATCAGGTCCACATCTGTAGTTTCCTGGCGCTGACAGTCTTGACAGAGGACATCTGGATGAAGGGACCGCTTCCCTGAGTCCGTCCCTTGGCGGGTTAGCTTGGTATGAGAACAGCTGACAGTACAGTGTTCAAGGATTCCACCCGGTGAAGGATGTGGCGAACATCTGTCATCACTTGGAGACTGTGGGTTCCACCCTGGTGGTTGACATATGCCATGGCTGCCAGAAGGTGACTGATTTCAGTACTAGAAATACTGCCCGAATCTTTGTAGATTGAGGGGCATCCTCGTGTGTGGGTGGAACTATTAGCATGTGCATTGTGATGGGAGTACATCGCACCACATCCTGATCCTGGGACATGTCTAAGTATGTATAGTTGAAAAGGTCGTAGGTGCAGCTGAGGCTATGGAACTGCCCCCCATGCTGCCACTATCCTGTCTAGAACTCTTATAGCCGTTGTGAATCATTGAGGAGACCGCTGAAGCGGATTCCCAGACGAAGAATCCATGCCTTGTCTGGGAAAAACCAATATGGCTCATACTCCATATGTGATCAGGAATACGTAGCGGAGCTGGGACTCCTTGAGTTTGTGTGCTGTGCTGCAACATGTGCTCTGGCATTGTGGTAGACTCATGGAGGGTGATCCGCCAACTGAGTCTTCTTAACGTGTCCAGTGGAAGCGGCAGCGTTCCCAGACTCTGAAAATCATGCATTGATGAATAAGTTGTCCTGATATGGGAGACTCCTGGAATGCAGTATAGACATTTCCAACTTCAGGCTGTATTTATGAGCTTTAGGTCACACAGTATTCACTTTTAACTCATGAGACGAGAAGGGACTGACTGTGTGGAAGAAAGTTTGGGCCAGAGCCACACGGGGGGCCGGAGGGCCCATCCATTTGTTAATGCATTCGCGAGTCTGCGAGGTCCTGCTTTGAAGCGGACTGAGCAGAGGCATTGCGCGTGTTATCTCAACCCGAGTACCTAATATAGGTGCAGCGAGGAGATTGGCAGCTGGGCTTGTGTGCCACATTCTGCAACTTAGGAGTTTCGTTTTAGTAGTCTGGGGATGGAGGCCGATTAGACCTTGTGCGGTCGCAACTTCAACCCGAGTCCCCAACAGTGGGGAGGAGAGTAAGGAGTATGCTATGGGTCGAAGGTTCCTGAGACCCTTAGCTCAGTTCCACATGCCGCTGCCGATCACGGTGTTTCAGCCTGTGTCTTGTGAGACTTGGCTGTCGTCACCGCCAACCGGAGCTCCAGATGTGGGGTCTACTGAGGATTGGCGAACAGACTTGGGACGCCTATGGTTGTCAGGTAATTGCAGGTTACATCATTGTCGACTGGGCTCTCCACCGTGGGGGCCCGAAGAAGGAAACTGTCAGTTTAACGCGTATTAAGTCCACCACAACCTAGATGTGCCAACTGTGTGGAGGCCCTGGAAGGGGTATGTTGGACGACCTCTTCGAGACGTTTGATAACAACTGAACTTCGCTAACGTTAGGGGGGCGGAAGGGAAGACATGTCTGTGTTTCCTTTATTGGAGACTGCTGCACAGCGAGGCTGTACTGTTTATCCTCCGGGAGTCCCTGTGTACCCTGCACAGCGGATGATGTGACACCGCAGTGACCATAGTGGCTGCGGATCCTTGAGGAATAAAGCCTCCTGTGCTGACGCCGAGAGGTCTGACGTCAGGCGGAGGCGGGCGGGGAGGCGGGGAAAAGCCCTATGATGTGCAGCTAGGCCGAAGCTGGGGCCTCGCGTGAATTGCGGGCCCAGGAGCGGCAGAGGCCCGGCGCGGAGGTCCGCGGCCGGGAACGGCGGAGACCCCGCCAGGCACAGGGATTGCTCCACCGGAGGCTGCGCCCACGACAGCTAAATGAGGGCTCCTTTGTAAGGGCAAGGTATTGTGGGGCCTGGTGCCGGATTCTCATCCCCAGCTTCTGCAACAGTGTTGGACATGTAGGCTGTGCCTGCTGTCCACCTGTGCCTGCTGCCCAACCTGTGCCGGCCCCATCAAGAGTATGCAGCAGAGTTGGTGTGCCGCAGCACTGAGATGTGCTGCCGCATTTTGGGGGAAGCATCAGTTCAGCTGGCTCTTCCTGTGCTGCAGCACTGAGATGTGCTGACGCATTTTGGGGGAAGCATCAGTTCAGCTGGCTCTTCCTGTGCTGCAGCATTGAGATGTGCTGCAGCATGTCTGTCTTGGGAAGCATGCCGCAGCTCATTTTGAGGGGACCCCTCGTGGCGTGCTGCAGCGATTTGCAGAGCAGCTGTGTGCCGCTGCGCGCCATACCTTGCGGCGTCTCGACCTAAGAGCCCCGAAGGGGGAATTAGGGAGGGATGCTGCGTCCACCTTCAGAGGACACTTGTCTGCAGCAACTCAGCACCCCAACCGTGGGGAGCTGAGGAGTGGGGTCGTCTTTGCCGGCTTTTCCATCTGTCTTGCTGCTTGCGGTGGGGACATGGAGCGTTACTGCAACCCAGAGCCCCATCTGTGGGGACTGGGGAGGAATGCGGGCCTCAGAACCGGCAAGTCTGGAAATCACTTCAACCCTGCACCTCCAACAGTGGAGGGCCGAGGAAGGAATAGCCCTTAGCAGACAAAATAGCTCGACCCAGAGTTCCAACTATGGGGTCTAGGGAGGTATCTGTGGTCGACATGTCCCTTCAAAAATAAAAATGCAGCTTCAAAAAGTAAAAATAATGGTAAAGAGTAAGAGCGTGTCCCTCCTTCAGACACTAAGCAAAAACTGGAGAAGCACTTCCTGCTCCAGGGGTGTAATACTGCAGAGGAGGAGCCACTTAACTCTTTTGCAGATTCTGCCTAGTGTCGCCTCCTAGTGGACAGCAGCATAACACCCACGGTCTGTGTCCCCCAATGGGGTGAAGGAGAAATTCTACTTTGGTCTCATCTGATCAGAGCACCTTCTTCCATATGCTAGCTATTTGCTCTATCTGGCTTTTAACAACCTGCAAACGGAACTTTTACTATGGCTTGCTTTAAAAATGTCCTTCTTGCTACTCTTCCATACAGACCAGAATTGTTCAGTATACAACTAATAGTTGTCCTGTGGACAGATTCTACCACCTGTGATGTCAATCTCTGCAGCTTCTCCAGAGTGACCACGAGTCTCTTGGGTGTCTTTCCAATTAGTGCTCTCCTTGCTTGGGATGTCAGTTTACTTGGTGGCCATGTGTAGGTAGGTTTGCAGTTGTGCCATACTCCCTCCTTTTTCGTATGATAGATTGAACAGTGCTCCACGAGATGTTTAGACCTTGAGCTATTTTTTTTTAGAACCTAATCCTACTTTATTTTTCTTCATAACATTATCTCTGACATGTCTGGTGTATTCATCGTTTTAATGTGCTGTTTGAGCCCCAATGTTCCCAAAAAAACCTTTGAGGCCTACATGGGGCTGAATACCAAGGCATATCACAATTTTTAGATTTATATTTTTTAAATATTTTAAAAAAACATGTATCATTTCCTATACACTTCACAAATCATGCTACTTTGTGTTGGTTTTCACATAAAATACCAATTAAACATATCTATGTTTGTGGGAGAAACAAATGTGGAAAAGTTTACAGGATATAAATACTTTTTCAAAGATCCTGTAAATGTATGTCAGCACTGAGCTGTCTCCACATGCAGTAAATGACAGCTATGTCACATAATCAACATCTGTGTCTAATAGCAGAGGCCATAGCTGAGCTCCGATTGCTGCTGATAACCATTTCAATGCCGCTGTCAATCTTTAGGTGGAGCGGCTTTTTGTGTGGGCGCACACTGGCACCCATAGGCCCCTGTGACAAAATGTATGTGCTGCAGTCCTTTGAGCTGCCATCTTTGTACTGCTATCTTGGCTGAACTTCATAGGAGACCTCCAATTTCGATATATACTGCAATATAGGAGTGTATTGTAGAATAGCAGTATGTATAGAAAAATAATCAGACGACTGTAGATTCAAGTCCCCTAAGGATACTAATAAAGACTTTAAAGAAAAAGTTTAATAACTTAAAAAAATACATAAAAATTTGAATGACCTTTCTTTTCCTTCAGTACAAATATAGAAAAAAAATATATACACATACATCATATCATCGACTTCGGAAGAGCTCACTATATCAAATATAAAATTAAATATGCAAATAGAGTCTGTGGAGCCTCGGTTAGGAGTCTCAAACACAGGACTAGCCATATATCCCTCCAGGGAAGGACCCAGCCAAGGGGTGGCTCCTTGCGGAGAACACCATAACCACCAAATGAAGTGGCCCTTTAAGTCAATATCCAACTCTTTTACAAGTTTACAGATATGACAAGGGAATACCAAGGCCAGGTATCCATCCACATACAGCTGTTTCAGGGTGTTGCCCCTCATCAGTGTGGAGTATAAAATTAAGTTAAGAGCATTTCTGCACCGCGTCTCTCTAAGTTAATGCAACAAAACGGACTACAAAACTGTATGTACAAAGTGATTTTAGTAAAACCATCAATTCAGGTCAAAGAAAACAAGCTCACCCACTGCTCCAGCGGCAGGGTGATTTTTTTTTTGGGGGGGGGGCAGGGGGAAGGTTTGTGCGGGGTGCAGATTTGGGGGCAGTGTTTTTTGGGGAGGTGGTCTGGCGGTGCTTCTTTGGATTGGGGGTTGTTTTTTTGGCGGTGTGGGTTTGGGGCATCTTTTTTTGGGGGGCAGGGATGCAGGTTTAAGGGGCGGGCGCATCTTTGGATTGTTTTTTTTTTTTGGGGGGGTGCAGATTTGGGGCGCAGTGTTTTCTGGGGAGAGGAGGTGGGGGTGCATGTTTGGGTTGGAGGTTGTTTTTTGGGGGGGTGCAGGTTTGGGGGGGCGGGTTTGTGGGGGGCGTTTGGGTTGGGGGTCATTTTTTTGGGGGGTGTAGGGTTTGTGGGGGTGCAGTGTTTTTTTGTGGAGGGTCGTTGGGGTGCATGTTTGGGTTGGAGTTTTTCTTTGGGGCGTGCATGTTTGGGGGGATGGAGGTGCAGGTTGGGGGAGAAAAGGTGCGGGTTAGGGAAGCGGCTTTATTGGGGGGCGAGGGCCATTTTTTGGGGGGCAGGTTCAGTGGGGAGTTTTTTTTATGGGGGTGCAGGTTTGACTAGGGGTGGCTTTGGCATTTTTATTGAGGGGGCATTTTTTAGGGGCTATTTGGAGGGGGTGAGGCTATGAGGGGCAGGCATATCTGGAGGGGGCAGAGCTATGTGGAGGGTGGGGTATGCGGAAGAGTGTAGCTATGAGGGGGCAGGGCTATGCCACACACACACACAAACAGCTTTATATATTAGACGGTACAAAGGGTGGTAGGCAAAACAACTCGTCACACAAAAAACAAGCCTTTATACATCTATGTCAAATAAAGAAAGCTATAGCATTTGGGAAAAGGGGGAGAAAAAAAAGCACACAAAGACAAAAGTAGTTATAAGGATTTAGGAGTGCCCCGACAGAGGGGCTTGATAGGCGCCCAGCAACTCGAACCCACTGACAACACTGTTAATAACAGGTAAAGCTGACTCACCACCTTCTAAATCTGATAATAAACCCTTGAATACAAAAATATTTTTATGCGAGTGTTTATATTTACTTAGGCTATGTTCACATTGTGTCTTTGATGTCCATTAACAGATCCGTTGGACAGCAGCACAAACACAGTGTAATGGACACATTAATGCATGCATAGTCCTCCATTCAACAAATGTTTGCAAGTAAGCGTTTATGGGAGCAGAGGGATTCCTGATCTTCTATCTCTGTTTAGCTCATAATCAGAAATAGCAGCAGCACAGAGGACAATATACAGCAGTACTGAGCAGTGTAGATGTGAACTCAACTCTGGGGTGAGGTAAAAGGCTTATTGGAAAGCTTAGCATGTTCTTTCTGTGCTTGTTTTTCCACTTTGTACCTCCTCCTTCCTCTCTCCATAAAGTATAGTATTAAAATGTAACCCGACTCGTCACAGTTCTTGCAGGCATTCTTCCTTTCACCAAGACAAAGTTGAGCTGTTTTACAAGAAAAAACGAGGTGTTCAGGAGGTGGTAGAAGTGGTTCATAAGTGGAGAAAAAAGCCAAATTCTCTGTTAAGATATGTTACAAAATGTGTTATTCAATTATACTACTAATTCATCCAAAGTTTGTTGGAATAATGGTGAGCATTTAAAATGTTTATAGGAAAAACGTCCTTGCAAAAGAAAGAGAAGTCATCCTTACCACCCACATCCACCTGCCTTCCAGCATTGCTGCTCTGCCAGTCTTCGCTCTACTGGATGTAACGATATCACATTCATTTGACCACTGAAATGAATGACTGGCTGCAGGGTCAGGTGACTGGTGGTCCAGTGGAGAGCATCAGAACCAAAGCACTGGAGTAGGAAGCAGATTTAGATGGCAAGTATGGCTGGATGGGTGGTAAGTATGGCTTCTTTTTAAAAACTTAAATAACGGGGGGGCGTGTCCTTGCTGTACATGGAGCCGGACGCATAGGAAAGAAGCTCCTCGCGTGACTCCGCCGAAAACAACTACCTAAAGGTGCCTCAGCCTCCTGCCTCCTCCTACGGCTGGGTGATTACGTCTGGAACCGGGGGAGATGCCGAGAGCGGGGTCCCGGCGGTGCCAGGGAGAAAGTAAGGTCACGGACTTTTATGCAGCAGAGAGCAGGAGAACTTCCCCTCCTAACATGGCGCTGGCCCCAGACCGCCCATCCTCCACTCCACAGCACTCAGCCTCCCGTTCTCCTCGCAGCGCGGAGCCCTGGGAGATGGGTGGGGATGAGCGCACCCCTGTCACTCTGGGGCCCCTGAGATCCCTGCTGGGAGCGCTGCGCTCCTCCATAATGGAGGACATGAGATCTCTTATAGGGACCCTTAGGGAGGATGTGGGAGCCCTGACGGAGCGCACAGGTCACTTGGAAAATAAACTTGGGGACTTTGCAGCTGCTCATAACAGCCTCTCTGACAGCCACACAGCTCTCAATAAAGAAGTGGGATCCATCTCAGCCACTGTCTGCCACTTAGAAGATCAGCTCAGGAGGAACAACATAAAAATCCGGGGGTTGCCGGAGGGGGGAGGGGAGGAAGACCCTCTCAAGCTAGCAACAGACTTTCTCACCGCGGTCCTGCCTGACTCCCCTCTGACTGACCTGGAACTAGAAAAGGCTTTCCGTATCCCCAAACCGCAGCACCTCCCTGCAGAGACACCACGTGACCGGCTGGTCGGACTACTGCGCCCAGGCATCCGTGACCGCCTATTGCGCAGGATGAGAGCGGGTCCCCCACTGCCGGAATCTTATCAGGGGGTTGCAGTGTACCCAGACCTCTGTCCGGGCACCCTATCCAGGAGGAAAGACTTTGTGTCTAGCTGCAGGGTCCTAAGGGAAAAAGAGATTTTCTACAGCTGGGGCTCCCCGGTGTCCCTGAAAATTAGACATCAGGGGAAGAGGTATTCCTTCTCCTCTCCCACGCATCTTCGCAAATCACTGAAAGCTTGGCGCCTGATCGCCCCCAGTTCCGGCTCCCCCCGTGCGGCTAGACAAGAGGAACAGATGGATGTACCCCAGGAGGTGGCAGTACTGAGTGAGCACCCAGCCACGCGGCAGGCCGGCGGTAACCGATGAGCTCCTTTTGTTTTTTTTGCCTTTGCTTCCCATTGTTGAAGCCACTGGACTAATTATCTCTGGTCCAGTTCTGGAGACCCTGGGTGCGGGCTCTCCTGGCCTGCTTGTTGGACCGGAGATCCGGTACCCTACAGGGTTTCTCCCTCCCCTGTCGGCCCAGAAGTTCTGGGTTTTCTAATGTTTACATTGTTGTTCATTATAATTGTGTGATATCAGTCTATTGTCCCCTCTCCCTCCCTCTTTACTTCTTCCACCTTCCACGAATTCTTTTTTTATTTCTTTTTTCCACCCTTCCGTACCTTCGCTTCCCCCACTTTTGACTCCTTCCCTCCCTTCTTTCTCTTTCCACTCAACTCCCCTTTCCTTCCCCACCCCCCTCCTCCCTGGGCAGGGACACCTGGCTGAGAGATACCTGCCATGGGGTCATTATCCTTGAATATCCTGTCACTTAATGTAAAGGGACTAAATTGCCCTGCAAAACGCTCGTTCCTCTGGAGAGAGGTGAGGGCGTCCTCGGCTGAAGTCCTGTGCATCCAGGAGACACATCTCCTGGAGGGAGATTGTCATAGACTTGTTAAAGCCTCATTTCCCCACGCATTTCACGCCAACCATCCTGATAAAAAGAAGGGGTGTGTATCCTACTCAAGAACACTCTCCAACTGCAGATTCAGGAGGCCATTACCAATCCGTCTGGCAGATATGTTATTCTGATTTGCGAGATTGCTGGCTCACTACACAATTGCAAATGTATATGCCCCGAATTTGGGTCAAGTCAAGTTCCTGAGGTCCTTTTTTGGGAAACTAGGTGCGGTTTTTAAGGGTAGACTGGTGGTATGTGGCGACTTCAATATGGTTGCGGATGGTCGCTTGGACTCCTCGGCCCCGGTCTCTAGGAGGGGGGTGTCCCTGGGTCAACTGGCTCGGGAGCACCACCTTCACGATGTGTGGAGGTATCAGCACGCGGAGGAGAGGGATTATTCCTTATTCTCCCACGTGCATGGTATATACTCCAGAATTGCAGAATTGACCTTTTTTTGGTCAATGATGTAGCTCTTGAGACCTGTGCCGCTACGGAGATCGGGGTCATAACTTGGTCGGACCATGCGCCGATCACCCTGGAGCTCTCATTAGGGCCGGGGGGGGGGGGGGGGGAGCGTCCCGCCGTTGGAGGCTTAATCCAGGTTTACTGGTTAACCCGACGGTCCGTGTCGATGTTGAATGTCAGCTGCAGGACTATTTGCCCTCAACGATAATGAGTCAGTGCCCGATGATTCTTTGTGGTACGCTCATAAAGCTGTCCTAAGGGGGCTTTTGCTCCAAAAGGCGGCAATTGAAAAGCGAAAAAGAGACCGCCTTCGGCTGGAATGGATCGCAGATATTCAGAGACTGGAGGAGGTTAACAAGCACAAATCTGACCCTCGCCTCCTTTCCCAAATCCTGACCTTACGTACGAACCTCAGAGCCTTGCTCCTTAGACAATATGAAACCTCTTTAAGAAAAATGAAAACAAAATTTTACGCCGCAGGTGACAGAGCGGGCCGGTTCTTGGCAAACAGGTTGAAAAAGAGGGAGTTCAGATCTATGATAACGTCCGTGAGAGACGCTCGGGGAGACGTGGTCAGAGATCCGGTCAAAATAGTGGAGGTTTTTGCCTCCTACTATGAACAGCTGTATAACTTGAAAAATGATGTAACGACCCCCCAACCCACTTTAAATGATATTGGGAAATTTTTGCGGGACCTGCGTCTCCCTACTGTCTCTCCAGACGTGTTATACAACCTGAATAGACCCATCACACAACCGGAAATTGGGAAGGTGATTGCCTCCTTAAAAGTTAACTCCGCCCTGGACCCGATGGGTTCATAAATGAATACTATAAAACTTTTGGGAAGGTACTGGAGCCCTATCTCCTTCGGCTTTTTAACGTGTGGCAATCACGGAGTTCGATCCCTGGGGAGGCGTTAGAAGCCACTATTATCACGATCCCCAAACCTGGTAAAACACCTGACCGCCCAGAACACTACCGCCCTATCTCTCTCCTTAATTCAGACATTAAGATATTCTCTAAAATCTTAGCAAACAGACTGGGGGAAGTGATCTCCTCACTGGTTCACCCAGATCAGGTGGGGTTCGTTCAGAAGAGGGAAGCCAGAGATGGAACGAGGAGGATGCTGGACCTGATAGAGGTGGCGGAGAGGAGGGGTGCCCCTGGAGTCTTCCTGTCCCTTGACACCGAAAAGGCGTTTGACAGGGTTCACTGGGGGTACCTCCGGGAGGTCCTCTCCTCCTTTGGTATTACAGGCCCTATCACGGCGGCAATCCTTGGACTGTACTCGCACCCGTGTGCGAGGGTCTTTTCAGCAGGAGTTCTCTCTCGGGCATTCCCGATTATGAACGGAACGAGGCAGGGCTGCCCCTCTCCCCCCTCATCTTCGCCCTCCTGATGGAGCCCTTGGCGGTCTCCATCCGGACGGATGAGTCAATTGTGGGGATTCCAGTCGGAGGTGAGAGACACGTTGTGGGACTCTATGCTGACGACGTAATTGTCTCCACCTTGGACCCCGCATCCTCCCTCCCAGGAATCGTGGGGGCGTTGTCCAGATTTGCAGAGATGTCTTACTACAAACTAAATATGACAAAGTCTGTGATTTTTCCTGTCCACGTCTCTCCTAGGGAGGTGGAACGCATGAAGCGGAGCTTCCCCTTCGAGTGGTGCCCTGCTGGCATACCATACCTGGGTGTGTTCCTCTGCTCCTCGTAACAGATTGCCTCCCAGAATATTAGCAGACTGACAGTCAAGCTGCGTGATGCTCTTGGGACCTTTCCCCTCCCTCGATGACGTGGATGGCGAGAATACAGGCTGTGAAAATGCTCTGGCTCCCGAAGATCATTTACGTATTTCGGTGTTTGCCGATCAGATACCCATTAGGACTGGTCTCAAAGCTTCAATCCCTGATCAATACATTTGTGTGGGCAGGCAAACCGGCTAGAGTGGGGAAAACAACTATGTACCAAAAAATGACCAGAGGTGGAATGGGAATTCCTGACATAACGTCATACCTTAAAGCGATTGTCTTGGATGGATCACGGTCCTGGTGGCAGGGGGGAGAGGGGGGTGGGTGGAGACAAATTGAGGGAGCGAATCGCCGGGTCGCTCCCTTAAGCTATTGCTTAAGTCCCTGAGTGAGCTCCCCAGGGACATACTGTTGCTCACGGTGCGGGCCCTCTTGGGCATCTGGGGGAAGCTCGCGGGGAGTTGGGCCAAATTCCCTGTTGCGGAGGTGCCTTTGGCTGCCTTGCGACTACATATCCCCTCGCTGACTGTCTCCCAATGGCTAGATTTGGGGATTGGCTCCCTGGGAGATCTATGTGAAGGAAACGCATTGATATCTTTTGGAACTTTCTTGTCCAGGTATCCATCCCTGGGCAACACGTTCCTACAGTTTAGTCAGTTTACTTTCGGCCCCCTGGCCCTTCCCCTATTCTGCGTTTTCTGAAATCAGACCCTAAAACCACAAAGGGAATACCTTTGTTATATGGCACTCTTCTAGAGGCTGCAGCTCCGACTAAGTACAAATATATGAGGGCTTGGGAGGAGGATCTGAATTTCACGGCAGACACAGATTCATGGGAGAATGCGGTCCACTGTACATTGCGGGCAACTAACTGCATTAATCACGTGGAACTCCTGAAAAAAATACAGCTAAGATGGCACTTGCCTCCCACGAGATTGGCGAAGTTCGGCGGGGGTGCCTCCCCCCTGTGTTGGAGGAACTGCGGTAAGATGGGGGACTTGGCCCATATGTGGTGGGGCTGCCCTAGACTAGTCCATTTTGGCTCACGGTCTCTGGCCTGCTAGAGTCCCTCACGGGAATTAAGTCTCTTTTAACCCCTCAACTGGCGGTCCTCCACATGGGAATAGAGGCGTTCCCCCGGTCCTCAGGCACCTTATTACTTATGTCTTAAGCCAGACTCTGCGTAGCAGCTAGATGGAAAGCTGACACCCCTCCCTCGATGGCCCACTTAAAGAACAAACTGAATTCCATATTTTGCCATGAATTTTACTTGGCCATGGACGGCCCCACAAGGAGATATGTGGCCGAAGCATGGGAGATATGGGCAGATCACCCCTTGGCGATCAAAGTCCCCCTCTAATAGCGGTAGGGTATATTAACTAGAAACGCCGACACTAGTGGATCCCTGGCCCAGGGATTCCTCCTCCCCCCCTTCCCTTTATTCTTCCTCTTTCATTTGCCCTTCTTCCCCCCCTACTCCTTTCCCCTTCCTTATCTCCACCCTTTCCCCAGTTTTTCCCCCCCTTCAATTAATTCCCCCCCTCTCTACTTTTTTCTCTTCCTCTCCTCTCACTCTATGTCCCCCTCTTTCCTTGCCCTTAGTCCCCTATCTAATGTAGTTCTACCCCCGACTCCTGGTATTGATTTCCGTGACTGAAAGTCAGCTGTGAGTTTTAAATGGCCGCAACCTCTGGGACCACTGAGCTGAGTAGGAATGTATCTCCCCTCGACGCCGAGTGGATTCAGATTTTTCAAGGCAGCAAGACTCCATACAATCTGAGAACTGAACTTTGCATATACCCTGAATCTTCCCCACTCCCCCCTGGCTTGCATTTGCGCCCTCATCCTTTCCCCCTCCCTCCTTTCCCTTGTTGGGACAGTGTCCCTGAGTTATGTATACATGTGTACTCGACTCTGTGTGATAAGTTTATTAATAAAAATTATTAATGACAAAAAAAAACAACTTAAATAACAAAGGGGAAAACCCCTTTCCATATATCCTTACATTGTTAGTTGGGGATAAATTGAATATAATCTCGGAGTTGAGTGTTCTCGTTTTCATTTTTCCCAATTTCTGTAGATGGATTGCTTTATTTACTGCCACAAGAACCTGAAGAGGATCTAGAATCTATAGTAAAGGAAACAAATCAATACATGATGTTACTAATACATCCCAAACACAGCAACATTATACATGACACCCATCTTTCCCAACTCCCCCATACACAATAGAGCCGCGACCAAACAACTCTGGTGGCAGCTCATCTCCTGGTGGACACAAGGTTTGGTAACTGAAATTCAGCAGGTCAGACCCTTCTCTTCTCTGACAGCTTCTGCCAGGGGAGTGATGGGATGCCTAGACTGTCAACTGAGTCTACAATTGGCCAAACTAAGCCTACTATGATGTTTTGGCCTTGGTCACATGTATCTGCCTGCATACTGCTTAACTGTATAATAAAGCACGATAGGCTGCACATTGCTATACAGAGGGCCACTGCAAAAAAATAAATAAATAAATGTATACTAAGTAGCATAATTTATGTACAGTGGGTTCTTATGGTGGATGAATGTTTTGGCATTCATCCTGACTGTGCACACTGTCAGTGCATACCTGTAGAGCGTATGAACTCAACAGTGTGCAGAGAGCTAGACTGGGCTCAGACATTGATGTATTCATACACCAAACTAAGATATCTATTACGTCCTATTAACCAGAGAGAAACAATGGAGTAAATATAACTATTATTAACAATAAATATTTATTTTTTTACAGATTTGGTGCAGAAATAAATCTACAGCATGACAATTCTTGCTGTTTTGCAGAGTATTTTCACCCCAAATGCATGAAATCCATGGAAAAAAATGTGTCAAACACACGTCTGCTACGAGATGTCATTATGATTTTTGTGCAGAACTTTCTCAATGAACTCACCTCAGGTGAGCTTAATCACGGATTGGGCAGCCAATCAAAGACACAGCACAAGGGGTGAGGGCGGAGTCTGACTGCAACCAATCACTGTCACAGTGGGTGGGCAGGGGAAGCAGTGAATATTCATAAGGTTTAATGAGCGGACCCAGAAGCAATGTGATAGTAGTGCAGAAACCTGGTTAGCATAATTGTCCTGCTGTAATCCCCATTTTGCTTCTCCTTTGGAGATCCCTCATCCCTTTATCCGTGCGGTTGCCCCGAACAGTAACATGGGACTTCCCTGAGTAAACTGTGTTGGGGGTCATTAGGTGTCTGGTACAGTTTGGGTTCGCTCATCAATACTAACGAGTGAACTGATTCTTATAAATTCCTTAGAGTTTAGTGATTACTTTTAGGCTGTGTGCAGACAGAAAAAAAAAAATCATTTTAATTGGAAAACTCTCTAGGAAATGCTCCTCTTTTAGGGCATGTGCACAAATCACCATATTCAGATAGAAGATGCCTGGGACCTGCTGGATAAAGAGAGGTGGCCACTTGCTAGTAATGGTTTGCAATATAACAAAAAAAACAAAAACCAACAAACAAAAAAAAACCCCAGCTCCTGAGACTCCATGAAACATCAGCAATACCGCCAGCGCAGCTGCTTTAGAAGATGCTGGCTTTTCTTTGAGAGGTTTCGCACAGTAAACCTTTGGCAGGAGCATCAGCACCTTAAAGAAGATACCATAAAGGCTATGTTATAATAATAATTTTTGTTTCTATAGCACCAACATATTCTGCTGCAATTTACACTTCAGAGGGAACATATACCAACAAGAATACTACTGTACAGAGTAACACAATTCAAATACACAGAGGAGTGAGGGCCCGCTTTCAAGCTTACAGCATGTTCAGATAATCAGTTTTCGCATTTTTTTCTGGAGCCAAAATCTAATTGCTTGGTAGTTAAAAAAAAAAAACAAAAAAAAAACAAAAACAACAAAAAACACTGCAGCCAATCTCAGGTTTTCCTGTATTTTTGCCGCTTTCTCTTGTTGCGTTTTTAAGGATCCCAAAATTCAGCTTAGATTTCACCTTGCAAACAAGGGGCATTATGTATGTAACACGTTGGTGGGGCATTGGATACCTAACACGGTGAGGCATTGTGTACCTATGACTTGGTAAGGCACTGAATAAGGAACACATTGGCAGGGCACGGAACACCTGACATCTTGGTAGGGCATTGTTTACTTACACACATTAATAGGGCATTATGTTGGTCAGGCATTGTATACTTTATATACTATGGAGAAGCCGGTCACTACGACTGACTGGATGATGACCTTCAGCAGGGGCTGGTAAATTAGTGGTGTGAACAGGCCAGCATGTAGGTGTTGCTCAGTATCAAAGGCAGATGCGGAAATATGATTCACAAGAAGAAACGTCACTCGCCCAAGGAAATCGCAGGCATCAGCTTTTTATTCCAGATTCTTTAAACAGTAAACTGAGATAAGTAGCTCTGAAGAATCATGCGCTGATTTAAACAAACAGAATACATCTCTTGGAGTGGCAGGCCCTTTAGAGGGATCCAAAGAGGACGAGTGAGAACGAGAGGAAGGAATCATAATTAGATCGATCGCCGGGAAAAGAAAACAAGTCCTCTGGAGAGACTAATACCGGAAGAGGACAATACAATAAAAATAGTCAATTTAACAAATCGGACACTTTCTGATGACCTGACATCAGTCCTCCAAAAAAGGCAGAATTTTTGCATTCCTGAAAAATTTGATCTAGCACATTTCAAGGTTGACCTCTTCAAAGCATTTAGAAACATACACCTTTTTTAAGCACTATCTGGGTTAAAAAAAAAAACAGAATACAAAATAAGAAAACAATCTGTGAAAAACATTGGTCCTCTGGGTTTCTTTAGTAACAACTCCTCACTAAACAAAATCACTAATGCTAAAATTTTGCTGAGTATTAATGATAATGATCTTAGTAATTTTGATAAATTGTTAAAAAAAATTTCATGGGAGGGATAGATTCAACTTTTATGCCACCGATTTCTCCAGGTAATAAAGTAGCTCTATTTCAGGAGCTCGTCATAAGGGACATTGAAGCACTGCTCTACCCTGAGATGCCCTATAATCTAACTAAAAAACAAATGGTCAGCAATAAAAACCCTAAAAAGCTGGAATGATGTGTTGTCAGAAAAGCTGACAAGGGTAGCAGCATTGTGCTCATGTCAAGAGAAGCGTACATTAAGGAAGCCCATCACAGCTGGGAGACAAAAATACTCAAAGTTCTCCCAACTGATCCCACTAGTGCTTATAAAGAAAACTGCGTAGAATGTCACAGCTAATCCAATTTAAAAAAGCAGGCTGAAAAGCTGTTCCCCGAACACCCGCAAAAACCATATTGGATATACTACCAAAGATTCATAAATCATTGCAGGATCCCCCAGGACGTTCTATCGTCTCATGGATAGGTTAACTCATTAAGCCTTTATCTCAGTATGCAGATTGGATATTGCGCCCTCTTCTGCCAAAGATTCCTGCCTAAGGCCGGTTTCACATCACGATTTTCGGTCATCCGAGTGTATCCATTTCAAAACTGATACACTCGGATCCGAAATCGGATCCCATGTATCCCTATGGGGCTCGGATCGGATGTGTGCCTTTTGCCATCCAATTTTGGCACCATCGGATCCTGTCCGATTTAAGCATGGACACAAAAACGCAGCCTGCTGTGTTTTTGTGTCAGAGAATGAAATCGGACAGCCTCGGATCCGAGCCGATCCGAGCCCCGATGACATGAAGCCTATTTACATCGGATCCGAGTTGAACTCGGATCCGATGTCAGCTCAGTGCTTATGCACTGAGCATGCCCAAAGGCAGTGCTCAGTACATAATTAACCCCGTCTGTCCCTCTTCTATCTCTGCTCTCCTCTATCCTCCCTCCCCCCTGTCCTCTCCCCTCCGGTATGTGAAAAAAAAAAAATTCCTCCTAGAGGATACTTTACCTTCCACCGGCTGCGGGGATGTGACAGTCTCCTTCTGGTTGCTGAAGAGCCTGTGGTGATGTCACAGAGCCGGTCACCTGACACATCAGAGGTCCTTGCAGCCACCAGAAGATCAGGAGACTGTCGCATGGACCCGGCGGAAGGTAAAGTATCCTCTGGGAGGATTTTTTTTTTTTTTCCACATACCAGAGGGGAGAGGACAGGGAAAGCAGAGATAGAGAAGGGACAGACAGGGGTGACAGAGATAGAGAAGATGCAGGGACACGAGGGAGAACAGGATCCACACAGATCCTGCATAGACTCGGATCGGATGGCTAATTGCCATCGAGTGCAGGGATCCGTGTGGATCCATGGCTGTCCGTGGGGATCCTGCTGAGACTCGGATCCCCACATACAGCCACAAATCGTGATGTGAAACCGGCCTAAGTAAAAGATTCAAATGATCTCATTACAATAACGGATGAAATAGAGTGGCAGTAAACTTTTAAGTTAACATCAATTGATATAGAAAGTCCCTATACCAGGATCCCTCAAAATTTAGGCGTCGCATGTGTTAAAAACAAAATTCTTAGGGAGAATGGCCAGGACCCCTCTGTAGTAAATTTTATAGGGGATTCTCTGGACTTTGTCCTTAAAGGGAACCTGTCACCAGGTTTTTGCCATCCCATCTGATAGCAGCATAATGTAGTAACAGAGACCCTGATTTCAGCGATGTGTCATTTACTGAGCTGGTTGCTGTCATTTTGATAAAATTAGTGTTTTCTCTGCTGTAGATTTAGCAGTCTGTGAACATGCCAGACTACCTGGCAGCAGGCCAAGTAGACTGCTAATGATAAAATCACTGTTTAATCAGCTGGAGATTATCAAAACTACACTGAGCAGCCTAGTAAAAGACATCGCTGGAATCAGGATCTTGGGTCCTAGATTATACTATTCTCAGATTAGGTTGCAAAAACCTGGTGACAGGTTCCCTTTAAAGGGACACTGTTAGGTCATTTTCAGTACGATACTAATATTACCCTTGAATAGGGCCTGGGTAGACCTTTTAAAAACATGCAAAATCATTATTCTATCCTTTGTAGTTTTCATGTTATCAGCACCTTAACACCCAGCAGAGAGCTGCTGCATTAGTCCTGTCCACTATAAGCAGAGATGATTAGTCCTGGTTGTGTTAAACTGTCATGTAATTATGCACTCTCTCTCAGCAGCTGTCTCCTTCCTCCTCCTCTCAGTGCTGTGTGGTTTCACTTTCTGAAGCCACTACCACGGAGGGAGAAAGCTACAGGTCTGCCTTATCTGATCTAGACTCCATTTGTTTCTGTAAAAAGGAATCCCTGCTGTGCTGTGAGAGATCCTGTGTTTATCTGATCTCTTGGTTTTGATGCACACAAAGAGCAGAGAGGAGGATACAGCCCCCCAACTGATCTCCTGTGCTGTGACATGCATAATCATCCTATGGGGAGGGGACATCAGAGAACTAAGTGGATCACTCACTGTGATTGACAGATGTAGTGAATCTATTTAATTGAAGTTTACAGAAGATAGGAGGGGAATATAAATAAAAGACATACATGAGCTTAGAGAAAGGAATTAGAAACTTATAGCAGCTATATACGGATTTTTGGCCTGACAGTTTCCCTTTAAGCACAACGCCTATACTTTCCTTGATACCTGGTTTTAGCAATGCGGGGGTTCCGCGATGGGTACCCCCACAGCTTGCACTTTTGCTAATTTATCTTTAGCGGCTTTTGAGGACGTAATGATATATAATATCGCCAATCCATACCTCAGACACATCAAATGTTACCTGAGGTATGTGGACGACATTTTGATTGTTTGGGATGGGTCGGAGGAGCTTTTTACATCCTTCGGGTCCTATCTTAATGAGAATAACATCTTTTATATGCAGTTTACATCAGTGTTCGGAGAGTGTAGCCTAGAGTTCCTAGATGTGAAGTTTGAAATTGAAAGCGCTAATCTAAAAAGATCTGCATATAGGAAACTCACAGCTACTAACTCATATTTACATTTCAAAAGTGACATCCAATGCACACCAAGGCTGCAATACCATACAGCCAATTTCTAAGATTAAAACGGATCAACAATAACAAGATATTCTTTTGTCCCAAATTGAATCCCTTGAAGTAAAGAAAAAAAAAAAAACTTCATTCAAAGGGGCTACCCTTTAATTATCATTAACACTGCAAAAAAATGTGCATTTGAAGAAAGTCATGGGGCATATAGTAACAGGATAAATAAAAAAAAAACCAAACAATAAAAGATTCCCATTTACGGTAATTTTAACCCCTTAGTGACGAAGAAATTTGTCATTTTTCATTTTCGTTTTTTCGCTCCTCGGCTTCCAAGAGCCATAACGTTTTTATTTTTCTGTCGACACAGACATATGATGGCTTGTTTTTTGTGGGACGAGTTGTACTTTCAGATGCAATAATTTGTTTTACCATATAATGTACAGGGAAATTGCAAAAAAATTCCAAGTGCAGTGAAATTGCAAAAAAAGTGCAATTACACATTTGTTTTTTGGGTTTTGCAGTCGCCGTGTGCACTATATGGTAAAACTGACGTGACCGTGTGATGCCTCGGGTCAGTACGAGTTTGTAGATACCAATCATGTATACCTTTACTGGTATCTAGGTGGTGGAAAAAAAATTCAAAAGCATGAAAAAAAAAAACATTGCACTTTTTGCGCCATGTTCTGCGACCCGTAGCGTCCTCATTTTTCGGGATCTGGGGCTGGGTGACCAAAAAAACGTAATTTTGGTGTTTGAACCATTTATTGCGCTACGCAGTTTACGGATCTCATTATTTGATTCTTTCTATTGATAGATCGGGCGATTCTGAACGCGGCGATACCAAATATGTGTATTTTATTTTATTTTTTAATACTTTTATTGTGGATGGGAGAAAAGGGGGGTGATTTGAACTTTTATGTTTTTTGTTTTTTTTTCAACTTTGTAAAAACTTTATTTGCTTATTGATTCTTACTTTTACACAGCCCCTGTGAGAGGCATGCAGCTGCACAGTCCGATCGCTTCTGACACATACAGATGAGCTGTAGCTCCTCTGTTTGTGTCAGAATCGCGGACCTGTTGTGGTTGGCAACCCCTGCCAACCACAACCTGGAAATGCTCAGTGACAGGCTCCGGGGTCAAGCCAGGACCCCAGCCTGTCACGTCAGCACGGGAGATCTTGCGATACTATCGCGGGCAGCGCGCCCTTACCCGGCTCCCTTAGAGCCCGCTCTCAGAGATTGAGGGCGGGATCTAAGGGGTTAACAGCACCGATCGGATGGTGGGACCGATCGGAGCTGTTAGATCGACATCTCAGCTAGTGAGATCAGCTGAGATGTCGGAGGTTTGAAGTGAGCTCCACGCCGGAGCTCACTTCAAACACCGGGTAACGACAGCCTGACGTCTAGAGACGTACGGCTGTCGTTAAGGCGTTAAATATGTCCCTCTTTTTAAACAAATTAAGCCCACCATATCCAGACAATGGCACGTTTTAGAATCCGACAGGGAATTAAGGTCTTTAAACATCGGGAAGCCGCTAGTTACATATAGATGAAGTAAAAACCTGAGAGTTTTACTTACTTCCAATCGTATCCAAAATCAGAGAAAAAAGACCTGGCTGAATGATGTTTCTGTAGGGAATTTTAAATGTAAGGCCACGTGCACACGCTGAGTATTTGGTGAGTTTTTTACCTCGGGATTTGTAGCCAAAACCAGGAGTGGATAATTAAATACAGAATTGGTGACAGGTTTCTATTATACCTTTCCTCTGATTGCTCCACTTCTGGTTTTGGCTACAAATCCTGAGGTAAAAAACTCATCAAATACTCAATGTGTGCATGTGGCCTGAGGCTGGCTTCACACTGCAGTTTTTTCACTGATCAGGTTCCATCAGTGTTTGTGTGCCAATACCAGGAGTGTCTCCAAAACTCAGAACAAGTGACAATCTTTCAATTATAGTTTTTCTCTGCAAGTTCCTCTCCTGGTTTTGGCACATAAACTGGATGTGACTCACCGTTGCCGGGTTCTCAGGTCTCAGGCGATGCAGCACTGTCACGGTTCCGCGCCTGGGGCTGTGGGGCCCGGTGGTCAGATCAAAAGGGGATGAACGGATGGGAATAATTCTTGTGTGTTGTGATGCCACCCGTGGGAGTCCGGTGATGGCACCGGCGCTGCTTGGGCCTCCGGGGGATGTGCGGCAGCTAGATGGGATGCTCCCCACAGGATGAGCGGGAGTCCCCGGGGCCAGGAGCTGTACCTGATGGAATACAGCAGCTCAGTAGTTGCTGCGTGTGCAAAGTTAATAACAGTTCTGAAGAAAAGCACGGACACCAGCTTCCTCTGCAATGGGTCTTTACTGTAACCAATAGTGTGGTACAGGGTATACAGTCTTAGGTAACGGACCGGGTGGTCCCAGCAATGACTGGTGTTAGTTCAGAACTCCACGGTGTTCCTCCTTTGTCTAACCTTTCTATATTGGTTGCCGGTGTTGCCTTAGTGTACCAGTTCAGGGTACTAGGGAAACTTCTAGTGGAGGTTCAGAATGAATTACAACTGCTGAAGGTCCTGTGTCCCAGTGGTGGGTCCCTGCTGGCAAGACAACTTGGTTGCGGCTGTAGTGAGGTGCTCCTAAGAGGCAAGTCCTTCACTCAGGTTTGTGGAGCAGCGATGAATGTCTGTTCGCCTCGGAACCGGTGGTTTTGGGCACGTTTGGTAGCTGCCCGTGTTCCAGTCTGGGTCACCGCTTAATGGTGCCAGCCGGTAAGTGGTTTTCAGGGCTCCACGGCACTGTACAGGGCCCTGCTACTCCTTCTCCTGCGTTACTTCACTCTCTTCTCTCCTTCTCCTAAGTTACCCACACACTCTACACCTACACTCCTCCCACCAGGACCTGATTGGCCCTCTATTATAAGTGGTGCATGTGGTGTATGGAGCTCTGAGTTTAACCATGTCATCACTGAGACGGAAGATATTACATCTTCAGTCAGGGATGCAATACCTTCCTGTGACGCACTCGTTGCGGGGCGCCACAGATGGACACTGATCAGGCCATGTGCACACGCAGAATATTTGATGAGTTTTTTTACCTCAGGTTATGCAGACAAAACCAGGAGTGGAGCAATCAGAGGAAAAGTCTAATAGAAACACCTGCACCACTTCTGTATTTAATTATCCACTCCTGGTTTTGGCTACAAATCCTGAGGTAAAAAAACTCATCAAATACTGAACGTGTGCACGTGGCCTTACTGTAAAGGCCATAATCCTGTTAAAATTGGGGATAAACTACATAAAATCTGTTCATTCATCTCATGCAAGACAAAATGGGTTATTTATGTCATCTTCTGCCCCTGCAAGCGTTATTATATTGGTAAAACAATTAGACCACTTTATATGCCGTTTAGGGAACACTACAAGTCTATTCTTACAGGGCAAGGATTCCCCAGGCCAATAAAGCATATTACAGAATAGCATGATAGTAATCCCGATGTCTTGACTTCTATGGGCTTAGAAATTGTTAAACCCAATGCACAGGGGATGGGGGGGGGGGGGGGTGGATACCCATAAAGGCCTTCTGAGAAGGAGGCCCAATGAATCATAGAGACACAAGCTCAGAGAGCCCTTGGACTCAATGATAATAATGATTTAGCCAGCTTTCTGTGTTCCCTGTGCTACACTGATTGTTTCCAATGTATTATAAAACGGGGTTGAGCCGGGCAATGACCTGTAGCAATTTTTTCAGTACTTGTTCACAAAGGTGGTGTCGTTATCCCGTGGTGTTCTGCTGGAAATTGAACCCGTGAAAGCGCTACTAAGCGCAAAACGGTGACCGTTGTCCTGTCACCCCCCTCCCTGCATTGTAACCCCATGGAATTACAATAAAGAGCCTACACCGCAAAGATGTCGGAGTGAGTGCCGCTTTCTGCCTACTCATTAGTTTCCAATGTTTTCTCTCTCTCACGGAATGGACCTTGCTAGCTCTCCGAGCCCCTCTCTTTTTGTTATAGGCATAATGTAATTTAAAGATAAGGTTTTTCAGAAACGGACTTGGTCTTATTGTTCTTACTCTCTATAACCGCTGCTAAAAAAAAAGTTTCTTTTGTATTTGACTGTAATTTGCACTTTTTCTATTATTGGGTGTAGTGTTTATTGTCATGGGATTGTCTTTAATTCACATATGTTAATGAGGTTGTGATGTATGACAGGCAGATCTGACATCACACGCCAAGGACCCGTAGAATTATCATTATCGCCCCTTTACACTAGGCGACGCACCAGAGCTGTTGCCTATTCAATCACTGGCGAAGTGTCGAGGTGTGACGGTACCCTAAGACATTTCCCCCGATTGTTCCACTCCTGGTTTTGTCTACAAATCCTGAGGTAAAAAACTCATCAAATACTGAACATGTGCCCATGGCCTAACAATCATCTCAAATACCTTAATATTTGTGAGAGTAAGGCCAGTTTCACACATCCGTGTCACCATGGACGTGTGGAACAAGGCCGTTTGGGGGCGGGGAATAGACCCATGTGTCACGGCCGTGTGACACGATGGGTGCTGTCCGTGTGCTATCCGTGAATCCACGGATAGCACACGGACAGCCTGTCACTGCATACTCACCTCACTCCAGCGCCGACAGTTCCTCTCACTTCCGGGCCGCTTTTGGGCTCAGTGAAGTGAATATTCATGAGCCCTAATGAGCGGCATCGGAAGGGAGAGGAGCTGTCGGCGTTGGAGAGAGGTGGGTATGAAATTCTTTATTTTCAGGTTTTACACTTTTGTCCGTGGTCCATGCACACGGATGTCACAGTGTGAACATCTGTGTGCAGGACGTTTGGACGTAAATGCGGTCCGTGGCTCCGCATAAAAACGGACTTGTCGCAGTGTGGAGCACACGGACACGCATGTGCTCCACACGGAGACATGGTCTGTGCGGATTCACGGACGTCTGCATTGGTCCACAGGGGAATATGTGTCCCCGTATGTCCGTGCCTCCGGCATGTATCGGCGCGGACAGCACACGTGTCGGAGGCACAGACAGGCACAGAATGAGGCCTAACAAATAGTGCCGAATATATTTGCTCATCACTACGGTAGTAATCATCAGCAGAGGGTCAGCTCACCATGGTGGGGCTCAGCAGCGCCCCCTCTATACATCCATCCATGGCCTTCTGTCTCAGCTGAGATGCATTCTTCACATTAGCAAACAGAAGCATGGTCACTTTATATGAAGGGAAAAGCTCCAGTGGACAGGTCACATCCATGATGACTACCTGCAGAGAGGGGATGTAGCAGAGTGTGTTTACATCAGAATTCATGGCTATGTGCACACTCACTGATCGCAGGGTACACACTCACTAATTGCCCTGTGCACACTCACTGACCACAGGGCGCATGCTCCCTAATCATAGACTCACTGACCACAGGGCGCACGCTCCCTAATCATAGACTCACTGACCACAGGGCGCACGCTCCCTAATCATAGACTCACTGACCACAGGGCGCACGCTCCCTAATCATAGACTCACTGACCACAGGGAGCACGCTCCCTAATCATAGACTCACTGACCACAGGGCGCACGCTCCCTAAATCATAGACTCACTGACCACAGGGTGCACGCTCCCTAATCACAGACTCACTGACCACAGGGCGCACGCTCACTAATCATAGACTCACTGACCACAGGGCGCACGCTCACTAATCATAGACTCACTGACCACAGGGCGCACGCTCACTAATCATAGACTCACTGACCACAGGGCGCACGCTCACTAATAATTGACTCACTGACCACAGGGCGCACGCTCCCTAATCATAGACTCACTGACCACAGGGTGCACGCTCCCTAATCATAGACTCACTGACCACAGGGTTCACGCTCCCTAATCACAGACTCACTGACCACAGGGCGCACGCTCCCTAATCATAGACTCACCGACCACAGGGCGCACGCTCACTAATCATAGACTCACCGACCACAGGGCGCACGCTCCCTAATCATAGACTCACCGACCACAGGGCGCACGCTCACTAATCATAGACTCACCGACCACAGGGTGCACGCTCCCTAATCATAGACTCACCGACCACAGGGCGCACGCTCACTAATCATAGACTCACTGACCACAGGGCGCACGCTCCCTAATCACAGACTCACTGACCACAGGGTGCACGCTCCCTAATCACAGACTCACTGACCACAGGGTGCACGCTCCCTAATCACAGACTCACTGACCACAGGGCGCACGCTCCCTAATCATAGACTCACTGACCACAGGGTGCACGCTCCCTAATCACAGACTCACTGACCACAGGGTGCATGCTCCCTAATCACAGACTCACTGACCACAGGGCGCACGCTCCCTAATCACAGACTCACTGACCACAGGGCGCACGCTCACTAATCACAGACTCACTGACCACAGGGCGCACGCTCACTAATCACAGACTCACTGACCACAGGGTGCATGCTCCCTAATCACAGACTCACTGACCACAGGGCGCACGCTCACTAATCATAGACTCACTGACCACAGGGTGCACGCTCCCTAATCATAGACTCACTGACCACAGGGTGCACGCTCTCTAATCATAGACTCACTGACCACAGGGTGCACGCTCCTAATCATAGCCTCACTGACCACAGGGTGCACACTCACTAATCATAGACTCACCGACCACAGGGCGCACGCTCTCATCATAGACTCACCGACCACAGGGCGCACGCTCTCATCATAGACTCACTGACCACAGGGTGCACGCTCCCTAATCACAGACTCACTGACCACAGGGTGCATGCTTCCTAATCACAGACTCACTGACCACAGGGCGCACGCTTCCTAATCATAGACTCACTGACCACAGGGCGCACGCTCTCTAATCACAGACTCACTGACCACAGGGCGCACGCTCCCTAATCACAGACTCACTGACCACAGGGCGCACGCTCTCTAATCACAGACTCACTGACCACAGGGTGCACGCTCCCTAATCATAGACTCACTGACCACAGGGTGCACGCTTCCTAATCACAGACTCACTGACCACAGGGTGCACGCTTCCTAATCACAGACTCACTGACCACAGGGCGCACGCTCCCTAATCATAGACTCACTGACCACAGGGCGCATGCTTCCTAATCACAGACTCACTGACCACAGGGCGCACGCTCCCTAATCACAGACTCACTGACCACAGGGCGCACGCTCCCTAATCACAGACTCACTGACCACAGGGCGCACGCTCCCTAATCACAGACTCACTGACCACAGGGCGCACGCTCCCTAATCATAGACTCACTGACCACAGGGTGCACGCTCCCTAATCATAGACTCACTGACCACAGGGTGCATGCTTCCTAATCACAGACTCACTGACCACAGGGTGCATGCTTCCTAATCACAGACTCACTGACCACAGGGCGCACGCTCCCTAATCATAGACTCACTGACCACAGGGCGCACGCTCTCTAATCACAGACTCACTGACCACAGGGAGCACGCTCCCTAATCATAGACTCACTGACCACAGGGCGCACGCTCCCTAATCATAGACTCACTGACCACAGGGCGCACGCTCCCTAATCATAGACTCACTGACCACAGGGTGCACGCTCACTAATCATAGACTCACTGACCACAGGGTGCACGCTCCCTAATCATAGACTCACTGACCACAGGGTGCACGCTCACTAATCATAGACTCACTGACCACAGGGTGCACGCTCCCTAATCACAGACTCACTGACCACAGGGCGCACGCTCTCTAATCACAGACTCACTGACCACAGGGTGCACGCTCCCTAATCATAGACTCACTGACCACAGGGTGCACGCTCCCTAATCATAGACTCACTGACCACAGGGCGCACGCTCTCTAATCACAGACTCACTGACCACAGGGTGCACGCTCTCTAATCACAGACTCACTGACCACAGGGTGCACGCTCCCTAATCATAGACTCACTGACCACAGGGTGCACGCTCACTAATCATAGACTCACTGACCACAGGGTGCACGCTCTCTAATCACAGACTCACTGACCACAGGGTGCACGCTCTCTAATCACAGACTCACTGAACACAGGGCGCACGCTCTCTAATCACAGACTCACTGAACACAGGGCGCACGCTCACTAATCACAGACTCACTGACCACAGGGTGCACGCTCCCTCATCATAGACTCACTGACCACAGGGTGCACGCTCACTAATCACAGACTCACTGAACACAGGGCGCACGCTCACTAATCACAGACTCACTGACCACAGGGTGCACGCTCCCTCATCATAGACTCACTGACCACAGGGTGCACGCTCCCTAATCATAGACTCACTGACCACAGGGTGCACGCTCACTAATCATAGACTCACTGACCACAGGGTGCACGCTCTCTAATCACAGACTCACTGACCACAGGGTGCACGCTCTCTAATCACAGACTCACTGAACACAGGGCGCACGCTCACTAATCACAGACTCACTGACCACAGGGTGCACGCTCCCTCATCATAGACTCACTGACCACAGGGTGCACGCTCACTAATCACAGACTCACTGAACACAGGGCGCACGCTCCCTAATCACAGACTCACTGACCACAGGGCGCACGCTCCCTAATCACAGACTCACTGACCACAGGGCGCACGCTCCCTAATCATAGACTCACTGACCACAGGGCGCACGCTCACTAATCACAGACTCACTGACCACAGGGTGCACGCTCCCTAATCATAGACTCACTGACCACAGGGTGCACGCTCCCTAATCATAGACTCACTGACCACAGGGTGCACGCTCCCTAATCATAGACTCACTGACCACAGGGCGCACGCTCCCTAATAATAGACTCACTGACCACAGGGCGCACGCTCACGTATCGCAGGACGCCGATCAGCACCATCCTACCCTGTGTCACGTGACAGGAGCCGTGCTCACACGTGGTGTTGTACACAGCCGGCTCCCTCCTCCGTCCAGTGCGGCACTGACGGCTCCGCAGACTCCAGCTGCTCTGTAGCTGCTGCTAAGTAATGAGGGCACTTTAGCGAGGGCTCCTGTTTCCGCCCGATGCTGACTGACTGTTGCACACTTCCGCCCGGGTCAGGTGACAGCGCAGTGCGGGTGAGTGATGCTGGGAATAGTTCCCGCTTCTGTACAGTGGTGGTGCCCGGAGCCATGCCAGCCCCCCAGCCTCTCATGTCCCTGGTATGAGAACCTCCAGCAATGTCTGTGTGTAACCCTGTACACAGCACCTCCTAGAATCCGCTGAGAAGTATGTCTAACTATGGGAAAGGATGGCATGGAGTGCCACAGCCCTCGTCCCCTCCTGTTCTGCTAGTCATATTAATGGCTCATCCAGATCATAAGCCTGGTAACCCCATTACTTATTGGGGCAGATGTGTGATGTGCACACTGTCAGGATTCTCCTAGGTGGCGTTATGACCACATCTATTAACAGCTGAGTCTCATCAGGACATAAGTTAAGTATGTAAATCGCATGAGTGTGTTTATGAGCTCCATTCACATGGGATATTGGGACTGCACACAATTCAGAATGCAAGTGTGACCATTTATTATTACTTTCTTATATTTGCATAGATGAGAATAGAGCTCATGCCTGCAATGCTTGCTCTTTTGGCAGAAATGGGCATGTGACAGCTGCAGCCAATCATTGTCCACAGTGGTGACCAAGACATCAAGTCAGCGATAGGCTGACCACTCCTGTTCGTATGATACATCTGTACAGAGACCAGCTCCATACTCATTGGTCCTGTCATACAGACATGGGCCCCTCCAGCTGACTATCCACAGCAGTGGTGTGTTGCCTCTTCTGCTTTCAGGAATTGGCTGCAGTGGTCACATAGACATCCTGGGAGAGAAGGCAGACAGGCTGGTAGAGCCAGAGGACCTCAGGGGATTGTTTAAGTGTATATATAATATATTTATTACACACACCTCTGGCAAAAATTAAGAGACCATTGCAAAATTTTTAGTTTATCTAATTTTTCTCTTTATAGGTATATTTGAGTAATATTCAAAGTTAAAAATTTTGTATTTATTTGCAGCAAATGAGAAATTTGTCAAAATAATAAGAAAGAAGCAGTGCTTTCAGACCTCAAATAATGCAAAGAACACACATTCATATTCATTTAGAAACAACAATACTAATGTTTTAACTCAGGAAGAGTTCAGAAATCAATGTTTGGTGGAATAACCATGATTTGTAATCACAGCTTTCATGCGTTCTGGCATGCTTTCCATCAGTCTTTCACACTGCTTTTGGGTGCCCTTATGCCACTCCTGGCACAAAAAATTAAAGGGAACCTGTCAGCTAGTTTGTTTCCCCCAGCTATCGCTGTCTGTAGCTGCAGCTTCATAATACTACTCTAATCATCCCTGTCTGAGCTCATAGTGTAATGTGAAAGGTGAATAAAAAGCATTTATACACTGACATTTCCTTATGTAATGAGGCAGTCTCCAGCTTGGAGTACGGGGACTGTTTGGCAGGTTAATAGTTTATATTTCAGGCTTGTGCTTGAACATGTTGGGAGACCTGATGTGATGTCACAACCTTGTGACTACAATAGGCGGAGCTAAGTTCTCATAGAACATTGTTTCCTTGGCTTAGCTCCGCCCACTATGGTCACATGATCGTTACATCACACAGGTCCTTTAGCCATCCAAGTTAAAAGTGAGTTAACTATTATCCTGCCAGACAGTCTCCCTCCTCCAAGGTGGTGACTGAAATGTAAGTGTGTAAATGCTTTTCTTTCACCTTTCACATTACACTATGAGTTCAGACAGGGATGATTAGAATAGTATTATAAAGCTGCAGCTACAGACAGTGATAGCCGGAGGGGCACAAACCACCTGAGAGGTTCCCTTTAAGCAGTTCTTTGATGGCTTGTGACTATCCGTCTTCCTCTTGATTACATTCCAGAGGTTTTCAATGGGGTTCAGATCTGGAGATTGGGCTGGCCATGACAGGGTTTTGATGTGGTGCTCCTTCATCCACACATTGATTGATCTAGCTGTGTCGCATGGGGCATTGTCCTGCTGGAAAAACTGTCCTCAGAGTTGGAGAACATTGTCTGAGCAGAAGCAAGTGTTTTTCATGGATAACCTTGTATGTGGCATGATTCATACATCCTTCGCAAAGATTTACCTGCCCAACTCCAGCCCTGCTGAAACATCCCCAGATCTTCAGAGATCCTCCACCAAATTTCACAGTGGGTGCAAGACACTGTGGCTTGTACACCTCTACAGGTCTCCGTCTAACCATTAAATGACCAGGTGTTGGGCAAAGCTGAAAATTAGACTCATCAGAAAAGATTACCTTACTCCAGACCTCTATGGTCCAATCCCTATGGTCTTTGGCAAACTTCAGCCAGTCTCTCCTTTGCTTCTCATTGATGAAAGGCTTTTTTCCAGCTTTACATGACTTGAGCCCTGCCTCTAGGAGCCTGTTACTACGGTAACTGTTCTTGCCGTGCACTTCACCCAGCTGCCATTTGCCATTCCTTTTGTAGGTCACTTGGTGTCATCCTGCGGTTGCTGAGTGACACTCGAATAAGATGACGGTCATCCCAGTCACTGGAGATTCATTTTCGCCCTCTGCTGGTCTGTAGCTTTGTTGTCCCCAATGTCTGCTGCTTGACCTTGTTGTAATGGATGGAGGCAACGCTCACTGTGTCCCTCTGCCAAAATGGAGCCCTTCTAATCCTCACTCAAGACTTTTCTCTTCAACTCCTTTGGCATGGTTAAAAGTTATATCTTTTGGGGGCGTGGCTTGCTGATGGAGAGCTAGGACACGCTTCTTGCCGCTCCGCTACACAGGCACCCAGAAGGCTTACATTCCCGCCATCCCCGGAGCCCTCAACTACATGGGCCGGACCGGGAAGAACCAGGGACACGGTGGACCCGCAGCGCAGGGACCGGAGACGAGCCTAGACAAATATCTCCGCTCCTCCACTTTGCCGCGCTCAGCTTCAGTAACACCCAAGATGGCGGCGGCCCCTCACAGCGCGGGAGCTGCGGCCAGAGAGAGGCGGGAGAGGAGTAACAGATACGCAGCATTACAAGGAGGAGAAGAGGAGGAAGCCCGCCACACAGCTCCACATGATCATCACCCGGAGTCTGAGCTAAGTAATCTAATCAAACACTTACCCACTAAAGATGACCTGGATAGACTGGCCTCACGCCTGGAGGGCACCTATAGGCAGGAGATCCAGGCCCTGAAGGGGGAATTCACAGCCCGGGTAGAAGTGGTGGAGCAGACTCAGGAGGCCATGTTAGATGAACTGCAAGCCCACAGAGCTCTTATTGAGTCCCATTCTAACTTAATAGAGGAGCTACTCTCAGGCCAGGAAGACGTGGAGAACCGCAACCGGAGGAACAACATCCGTGTCCGCGGTCTTCCTGAGTCTGTTCCCTCCGGTGAGCTGAGAAGTGTGGTGCAACAGCTCTTCAATCAAGTGCTGGGAGAACCTGAGGGACCCGCCATAGAGATGGATAGGGTGCACAGGGCACTTGCTCCGAGATCCACAGATGAGTCCAGAGTCCGAGACGTCATATGTAGGGTGCACTTCTTTACTGTGAAAGATGCCATTATGCAGGCTGCCAGGGCACAGGGACGTATTTCTTTCATGAACACTAACATCTCCCTATACCCAGATCTGGCACGTCGTACCCTACAGCAGAGGAGAGGATTAAGACCCTTATTGTCGGCACTTAAGGACAACAACATCACCTATCGATGGGGCTTCCCCTTTCAACTCATTGCCACAAAAGATGGCCAATCTGCTACCTTCCGCAAAAAAGGAGATCTACCAGGTTTCTTACGTGCACTTCGACTGCCTGATATTGACCTTCCGGACTGGCCTGCGGCCTCGGGTCTCCCACCTCCCCTTCCAAGATGGAGGGAGGTTGGCCGAAGAGGAGCATCCAGTAGGTCCCCCACTTGAATGGTACCTCTCCTCGGGACCCCTGATCACGAGGTCGCTAGACGGCCGCCTGGAGAGAAACTTTCTGCCGCCCCTACAGGGTGAATGAGAAGCTGGAAAACGTTCTCCCAGCTATAAGAAATGGTCACTTTTGTTATGTTATGACCTCTGACCATTTTGGTCTATACGAAATACATGTTTGATAGATGCTATTATTTTTGACTGACCACTACTATAACAATCCCTCCTTCCCTTGTCTTACCTCCCCATCCCCTCTTCCCTCCCCTATGTTCCCCCCCTCCCTCCCGATTTCCCCTTTCCCATACCCCCTTCTTCTCCGCCCTTCCCTTCCCCTTTCCCGACCCCTTTTCCCCATCACCACTGTCACATAGAAGGTCACCAATATGCTAGCTTCTGGGATATATAACATACACGAGAGTCCCTGGGTGCCGGCGGAGGACGGAGCGGTAGCCCTGTTGGCTTCCACATCCCCTGAATAGTGAAACAGACACGAGGACATATTTGTCCAGTCTGTGGTTATGCTGTTAATTTGTCATTTCAGTTTGAAAGTTCAATATTTCAATATTTACTATGTCTTTTTCTTTCTCCTTTTTCTCTTTATGCTATTTTTTCCTCTCTTCCTCCCCCCCTCCCTTCCCTTACGGTCTGGAACAGGCAATGGTATCTTTAAATGTCCTAAACCACCTATCTTAGATCATGGCTGATTGGACCTGTTGCTCATACAATGTTAATGGCTTAAATATACCAGAAAAACGCCGCCAAGTCTTATACTCGGCACATAAAAATAAGGTCCACGTCCTGATGTTACAGGAGACACATTTCAGGACCGATTCCGTGCCTCAATGTGTCTCTGGGTACTATACGACTTGGTTCCACAGTTCAAACCCCCTGGCGAAATCCAAGGGGGTCTCTATAGCCTTCCATAAGACATTCCACCCCACTGTTCTCAAACAGTTGGTGGACCCGATGGGCAGATATCTCTTCCTCCAAATCTCTTGGGCTTCCCACACTCTGGTTTTGGCTAATGTGTACTTTCCCAACAGGTCCCCACATCGTTTTGCAACTAGCCTTAGAACAAAATTGGAGGAGTTCGCGGGTTCTTGCCCCGTCGTTCTGGGGGGAGACTTTAACTACCCGTCGGACCCTTCTGTCGACGTCTCCGCTGGTAAGTCATCCCAATCTGTGTCATCTGTTCGCCGTCTTGATAGACAATGGGAGGGGGTGGCCCTGGTGGATGTTTGGCGGGCCCTTCACCCAACCACCAGGGACTACACTTACTACTCCCATGTACATTCTGTGTATAGCCGAATCGACAGATTTTATATCTCCCAACCTCTGCTAGAGCGGAAGGTAAGGGCCTCAATTGGACATATATTGCAGTCAGATCATGCTCCCATCTATATCTCTCTTTGCTTGATGGAGGGAGGTTCAAAGGAATACACATGGAGGTTAAATGACAATCTGCTACATGACACGACTTGCCGACATGCCATCACAGCAGCTATTACTGATTTTGTTCGTGACCATCGAGATGACCAAACCACACCACCCATACGGTGGGAGGCACTTAAAAGCGTGTTACGAGGCATATTTATCTCACATGGGGCGCGTTTGAAAAAACTCAGGACGCGGGAGATGACAACACTCCTACAAGAAATATCTAAATTAGAGGACGCCCATAAGCGAGATCCTTCCTCTCTTGTATTTGCTCAACTATCCGAGAAGCGGCACCAACTACTTAAGATACTAGACCAGAAGGATCGCAGCTTTAGAGATAGGATACGCGCACGTTTTTACCATCTAGGGAATAAAAGCGGCAAATTACTAGCTAGACAACTCCATCCTAGAGCACTCCACAACACTATACCATTTATTCAGACATCTAACGGCTCCAAGTGCCATAAAACAAGCGACATACTGACAGTCTTTCGGGACTATTATAACTCCCTATATAATCTGGGGGGGCACTTCCGGGACTTGGAACATTCCCAGTTAAAACAGAAAATACAGGACTATTTAAAACGTAGTGGGATTCCACCCCTTCCACAGTCCACTATTGAAGCCTTGTCAGAGGCCTTCACGTTAGAAGAAATTACAGAAGGCTTTGCTGGTTTAAAGGCTGGCAAGGCCCCGGGGCCAGATGGATATACCGCTGCCTTTTTTAAAATGTTTTCAGATGGACTGGGTCCTTTATTCCTTGAGGTATGCAACTCGATAGCCGGAGGCTCGGCATTCCCTAAACAAGCTCTTATGGCCCATATTGTGATGCTGCCCAAACCAGGGAAGGATCCCTCGGTCTGCAGCAACTATCGCCCTATCTCATTGATCAACTTAGATATTAAAGTTTATGCAAAGATCATAGCCAACAGGTTGAAGGAGGGCTTGCCGGAAGTCATTAACATGGACCAGGTTGGATTTGTCCCGGGTCGGGAGGCCAGGGACAACACGATACGCTCGGTCTCGCTTATCGACGGGGCCAGAAGGAGGGGAATCCCAGTATGCATCCTGTCCCTAGACGCAGAAAAAGCGTTCGACAGGATGCACTGGATGTTTTTATTTGAGACCCTACGTCATCTGGGCCTGTCGGGCAGTGCGTTGAGATTTATCAGGGCGCTGTACGCGGGTCCTACTGCACGTATTAGCATTAACGGATCCCTCTCTGTGCCGTTCAACATATCCAATGGCACAAGACAGGGTTGTCCGCTCTCCCCTCTGGTTTATGTCCTGTGTATGGAATCCCTGGCCTCCTCTCTTAGGGGCAATACTTCCATAAGTGGGGTCCCAATGAATGGGGGGGAACATAAATTAGCCCTATTTGCGGACGACTTGCTTCTATATTTGTCCAACCCATTGATCAGCCTTCCGAACTGTCTTGCCGAAATTCGTAGGTATGGGCAGTTGAGCAACTTTAAAATCAATATGTCAAAATCAGACATGCTGAACGTATCCCTCCCAGAGGTGGTGGTTCGTCTGTTAAAGTCTGATTATGGGTTCAAGTGGAAGCAAGACGCCCTTAAATACCTCGGCATCCACCTGACAAATGATCCGGCTACCCTGTTCTCCCTGAACTATCAGCCTCTACTAAAACAAGTAGAGACAGATCTCAGCAAATGGCACAAATTCTCATTATCATGGATGGGGCGGGTCAATGCAGTCCGGATGGACCTTCTTCCTAGATTATTGTATTATTTCCAGACTATCCCATACCTTCTTCCCGCCTCTTTCTTCTCTAGGCTGAAGACCATGGTCATCAAATTTATATGGTCCCATAAACGAGCCAGGCTAGCGTACCGTCTTTTGACCCGAAGAGTTGAGAGAGGAGGGGTGGGTCTCCCAGATTTTCAGTTGTACCATCTTGCCTCCATGGGTAAATGCATCATAGACCTGTTTCAATTGGAAAAACCCAAAAAATGGACCCATAGCGAGAGTTGTTTGTCTACCTCTCACCCTCTATCAGAGATCTGGTCTGGAGGGATGTTACCAGGGATATCAGGTGGTTTCATTACTAAACAACTGAAACTATTTATTCAAAGATACAACAAGACTTTACGACTAACGACGATCCCAGGACCCATGACACCAATTTTCGGTAATCCTCAGTTTAGAATGAGTCAAAACGAGCGGGGGTTTCTACACCTAGACAGATCCTCCCGTCCGACCTTAGCTTGCTTCATCAAAGACGATACGGTCAGTGACATTGGGTGCTTGTTTCCTGGCTCGGTCCCACCCCCAGACGCCTGGTTTCACATGGCCAGATTGAAACACTACGTCCGGTCTCTACCCAGATCTAATGTCTTTCGACCACTAACCCAATTTGAGAAGTGGTGCACAGACGGCTGTCCTCTGGACCGTACAGTTTCTACCTTATACAAATTATTTCAAGAATTGGCGGGAGGTTCCACAGACACTATGCCCACCTTCACCACTAGATGGGAGCATGATCTTAACAGGACTTTCACTGCATTGGAATGGGAGAAAATTTTTCTCTTTATCCGCAAATCCTCTATGTCTGTCGATTCACAAGACCGCAATTACAGGATAGCGGCACGATGGTACAGATGCCCAGCGGAGATCAACAGACTGTTTCCTTCCAAATCGGCCGATTGCTGGAGACAGTGTGGCCAAAGAGGCACTTATCTCCATATATGGTGGGGGTGTGACCGCTTGCGTACCTTCTGGAGCGATGTGGAGGACCTGTTCGGTGAGACAACCCACACTCAAATAAAAATTGATGCACAGCTGGCTTTACTATCGTGCTCGAGTATGTCCATAGCTAAATTCAAAAAATCCCTCCTCCGTTATTTCCTCACGGCAGCGAGACTCCTTATATCCAGACTGTGGTTGAGGCCAGAACGCCCGACTAGGGGAGATTTAGTCCATGAACTGAATAACACCTGTAGAATGGAGGAATTGATTGCTCATAGCAGGCCGGATGAAGGTAGTATCACGAGACACTGTGACTTGTGGGCACCATGGTTAATGGTCCGAGAATCTGAATTCTTAAAGTCTTGGTTGACACAACACAGCTGAATAGACACCCAAAACCCATGACACCCGATTATTTATATACGTGGTTACTGATCCTTCCAGTTCCTTTGACCCCAATCCCTCTTACCCCCTCTCTCTCCCACTCTACAAAATTTTTCTTTCTCCTTCTTTACTTTCCTTTCTATCCTTTCTACTTACTTACTAACTATGTTACATGCTTAGAGTACTCTACTGTACATGAGATTCTTTAAACAATGCTGATCATATGACTCAATACGCATTCATTGTATTAACATGATCATATGTCAAGGAGAGGAATGGCCTCATATAGGGTCATATTCTGTGTGGCCCGTTTTGGTTAAATGCATGAGTCTGCAGTATGCCACTTGGATAGTTTCCTAGTTTACTGTGTTATTTGTATACAACATGCTAATGGTTTTTCGAGTACCATTTGTTTTGGACATTGTTATCACCCAAAAGTTAATAAACATTGATTTATACAAAAGTTATATCTTTTGAAACGTGTGTTTTTTTTAATCTAGTTCTTCTATTTCTTTATTTTATACAGAATTTTTGATGCTGAGGGAAACATGGACAAGTTGGAAGGCTACTACTTCTCTGCTCTTTTCAGTGGATGTTTTTTATTGTCCAGTGTACTGTTCTCTAAAGTGACTCGAGAGCAGCGGGATCCATACATGGATGAAATCTTCCACATTCCACAGGCTCAGCAATATTGTCAAGGACGCTTTAATCAGGTAATCATAACAAGTAATTAAAGGGGTATTCCCATCCCCAAGTTCCTCTCCCAATATGTAGTAGGTGTGATAATATTATTAACTCGCTGAAAAATAGCCATGTAAAACATGCATTGCACCTAGCAGGAGACTGTCAGCTCCACTGAGAGGTAACACAAGTGTCTGAATACAGGTGCTCAATCTCCTGCAACCAACCATGCATTGGGGCGGTTGTGGCACCTGCGTCCAGCTATGCTATGGGGGAGGGGACTGGTGGTATTTGTAAAATGTAATGTAAAAAACGTTTTTATACTTACTCATTAGGATGATAATGAAGTGGGGGCTATATGCAAAAGTTCCTCTGGGCGTGTTTGTTTTGCAGCGAGGTTTCTTCTGCTGTGATGTGGAGGTGACATCAGGACAAATGATTTGCATGCTGTGAGTGACAGAGGAGGAGGAGGAGGAGCAGAGCCAGCACAGAGAGGCTGGATCATGGAGGCTGCAAAACAACACGCCCACGGGGACTATTGCATATAGCCCCCACTTCATTATCAACCTAATAAATAAATATAAAAACGTTTTTTACAACATTGAAAACAAGCATTTAGCAGAGAGAGGGATAGTTATAATGGAAATAGGAAGGTACAGGGACATGTATTGATAGGTTAGGTGGCTTTTAGGAGGTGACAGGTTCCCTTTAAAATGCAACTCCTCAATCTCCAATTTTAATGCACTATGAAAAAAAATTGTCTTAGCATTAGATTTCTTGTAAACTATCCGGTAGCAACATGCACATGAGTCCCTATGTGCATTCACATGATTAAAACCCAAGTTTCAACATGCAAGGCATAGTCAAATATAGTAAAAAAGCAAACGTTTTGAGAGTCCCTCTCCTGTGATTCCCTCCTCCACTCGTGTGTCAAGAAGGTAGTAGCATACTCGCTAGTCATATACTGTTTCCGATTTTAGTGGCGCTCTGATCCATTCCTGCACAACATAACTGCCATTGACCTGCTAAGGTTACTTTTTTAATTTTCTGAGGGCAGGCCTATGAGGATTAGAAGACTTGCATTGTGAAAGTAAGTGCCACCACATACAGTGATCTAGCAGGTTACAGATGTGGTTAAACGGGAGAAGCTGGCAACCATTGACTGTTACTACCTTCATAAAACTTATACACAGCAACTAATAGTTAAATAAAGCAAAAATCATTGGCTAACAATATGTATAGATAAACGAATACTAAAAAGACATACTATGTCTATCATAGAAATGGGCTGGTTGCAGGATTTTTCCTGATCAGTGTCCATCCAGTTTGTCTGCCAAAACCAGGAGAGGAACTTGCAGAGATAAACTATAATTTCTGCTCTGAGTTTTGGAGACACTCTTCCTGGTTTTGGCACACAAACTGGATAGACGCTGATCAGGGAAAATCCTGCAGTGTGAAACAAGCCATGTTCTTGAAGGAGGAAAAACTAATCTGAGGAGACTACAAGAAGGTTGAAAGAAATTACAGAACAGGCCCTTATATACAAATTTGACCCTGATTTCGGCAGGAAAAAAATCCACCCTTCAGCACACAATTGAGAAATTTAGAATAATATCAAAGAGAGAAAATGGAAACAGTTTAACCGGGACTACTTGGATTTCAGAGATATGAAATCCTATCCCTTTTTATCCGAGGAGCAATCACATAAACCTGCTGTGCAAACACCACTGTTTGATATCTCTTCCTCCTGAGGCTGAGACATCTGACACTGAAACAACTAGTCACCTTGAGTGAGAGACTGGAAGGGATCAATATTGTGAGCAATAGGGGTGGACTTAGATGGCCAAAGGGGGGCAGGGGCAGAGGTAGAGGAGGATGCGGCCCAAAACAAGGACAACCGGATCCAACCCCTCAAATACCAGGTGGTTTATTGCCCTTACCTGTGTCACCATCTTTTTTGGAGCTAGGTTTGAATGATCAGCAGAAGGGCTACGACCTAAGAGACAGGGTCAAAAGCCCTCTGTACAAGTAACCTTTGAGGGGCCCCCAAGAAGAGGGGACAAAGCTAATAATATGAAGATTATCAACCTAACTACCACTACTTTATCACACATAGAAACTGAAGTGTTGAAGAAAGGTTTATCCTAAGTTCCAACTTCAGATTTTGAACCGTTTGATTGGATCAAGGATATCCATCTGTTCACGCGAAAACTGTGTTGGCAAAATTCTTTAAGGAACACAACAAAAATGAGTGTATCGAGCTTGGATTTGAGGAGGACTACTTGGAACTACAAGATCTAAGGGACATTCTAAGGGAGAATTTAAGACCTGCTGGACTCAGACCGTTTATCGAATTCAGACCAAGTAGCACACGATTATCGCCAACACAAGATACCAGTGTGGATATTTTTTTTTTAAGTTAGTAACAGAAGACCTGGACAACCTCAGACTATATAAGAAAGATTACATCCCGAACCTGTAAAAAGTGGGAGAGAAGCCCTTGACAACCTATCACGAACAGAGGACATTATTGTAAAACTCTCAGATAAGGTGGACAACGTGGTGATCATGGACCAGAACAACTACAAGATGTGCCTGGACATCCTGGGGGATAGGCGGTATTATGTCATTCTAAAGCAAGATCCGACAGAGAAATTCAAAGAAGATCTGGATAGGATTCTTGAAGATGTTTTGAAAAATGCCTTATCAGTAAGAATGAAAAGGATTTCATGGAAATGAAATATGTGGTAACACCAACGTTTTATGCCCTGCCTAAGATCCATAAGGGCTTGAATCCTTTGAAGGGACGCCCTACCGTCTCTGGGATTATTTCTATGACACAGAATTCCAGTGTTTACATCGACCAGCTCCTGAGGAATTTCGTTGTTACCCTACCCTCATACCTAAGGGTCTCTGGACCTTCTATCAAAGTTGTAGGAAGTTGCAGTTGACCACAATGTACATATGGCATCCATTGATGTGGAAGTCCTCCTATAGTAGCATCCCCCTACAAATATGGCCTCATGGTGGTGAAACACTTCCTGATTTCCAGGGGTGTCCAATATGGGGGTCATAACACCTTTGTGTTACAACTGTTGGAATTTGTTCTAATGCACAATGTTTTCATGTTTACTGGTGCATTTTTCCACCAGCTCAAGGGCACGACCATGGGTACTTCCTTGATGCCTACGTTTGCCAACTTTCTCCGGGGCTGGTGGGAAGCTATAGTAGTCTTTGGGAATGACACAGAAGAATCTTGGTGGTGCCCCCAGATATTTTTCTGGGGGCGATACATCAACGACATTCTGATGCTATGGGCTGGTACAAAAGAAATGTTTAACCAATTTGTGAGTACGTTGAATGACAACATGTTCGGATTAAAATTCACCTCTGAGTTTGGGAACAAAGAAATTAACTTTCTGGACCTCACTATTAACATCCAGGAGGATGGTCGAATAACAACTAAAACCTTTCGCAAGAGTACTGCGAGTAACAGCCTGTTGCATTGGAATAGTCACTACCCTTTACCACTCAAAAGAGGGATACCTAAAGGCACATACCTCCATGTCCGAAGAAACTGTGCGACTGATGCAACATTTTTCCAACATGCTAGGGATCTTGAACAGATTTCTAGAACGGGGTTACCCTGAGAGGGTATTAAGCTAAGCCTATAAACACACAAAAGAAACTGAGAGATCAACACTATTACAGCCTAAACCCGTAATCCAAGGGACTAAACCTATTATATGTATTATAGACAGGTATGACAACAGAGCCAAGGAGGTGAGGGACGTCCTCACCAAGCATTGGCGCATTTTGAAAGCGGATCTTGGATTAAGTGATCTATTACCAGCTATCACGTACAGAAGGGGGAGGATTATAAAAGACCAACTTGTACGCACACTGTATAAGGGTGTGATGCCCACCCCCGAGTAACTGGCTCCAGAACAGACAGAATGGCACATTTAGAAGTGGCAAATGTGTCAATTGTAAATACATCAAAGACTTTAAGGGTACTGTCACACTTGGCGACACACCAGCGATCCCGACAACGATAAGACCTGGTAGGGATCACTGGTGCGTCGCTATGTGGTCGCTGGTGAGATGTTAAACAGTCAGATCTCACCAGCGATGCAGCAACGATCCGGAATGATACGGAGGTTGTTGGGACCCTGTTTTTCAGACCTGTAGTATTGAGGTCGTTGTCCCTGTCAAACACACCGACGCATGCTGTCCAGCGGGACCCCAACGATCAAAAAAATGGTCCAGGCGACTTTGACACGACCAGCGATCTCACAGCTGGGGTCTGGGGGTCTGGTCGCTGTTAAGTGTTAAACATAGCGAGATCGCTGTTGCGTCACCAAACTTGTGACTTAGCAGCGATCTCGCTTAGTGTGATGGGGGCTTTAGGAGTTTGAAAGTAGAAACCTGGGTAAAACCTTTTCAATTATGCCATTTTACAAGCTGTAGAACAGCAGGTGTGATCTGTTTAAATGTAGATGTGACCTTGTGTATGTTGGCAAAACAGAGAACTCAGACGGAGAGGTAGGGGAGCATGTAGGCGATGTATGAAACGAGAGGGACACCACGATTTCGAACCATATTAGGTTTGACCATGGGGGTGAACTCAGATACATCTCATTCTATGTGATTGAGGTGATTCCACCGCCCCCTGGAGGGAGATTGGGACAGTCTCCTTGTACAGAAGGAAGCCAGGTGATCCATCGTCTGAAAACATAGCCCCAGGACTAAATGAGGTCCTCTCTTATACCTGCTGTATTTAAGTATGATAAAGTGAGCCTGTTTGTCTCACAGCTACATACCGTACTTCCTTGCATATCTTGGTGACCCTCAACTATCCGCTTTTTCCCGAAAATCTGTAGCACTATATAAGACTTAAACCCGGTGCTTGTTTTTTGTTGTTTTCTATGACTATACCCCTGAAACGGTGTAACCATCAGACTTCCACCATCAGGGTGGTTTTTATACCATCCTACAATAGATCTTGCTTGCAGGCAACTCACTGACAAGATTAGTCCTTTTTACCCATTGACCCAAAAGGGTGCAGGTACAATTTTATTTTCCATACTTAAAGGGATCCTGTCACCCCCAAAATGCCTCCTAAGCTATCAAAACATGTCCCCGCAGCATCCCATCACTAATCTCACACTCCTTTTGTCTTAGGCTGCCTTCACACTGCGGCAGCGTCCGGTCCGGGGCTGTCAGAAGTGACAGCCTGGACCGGAGTTTTCCTCCATAGAATCCTGTCGGGCTGCACGGAGCTGGATCCCGGCGGGTGGTAATTAGGTGCTATCCGGCTGCTGTGTCGCCGGATGAATCGTGCAGAAGTGGGGATTTTCTGCCGATTCCAAAAACGTTGCATGCAACGTTTCTGGAGTCGGCAGACAAATCCCCACTTCTGCAGGATACATCCGGCGAGCTGGCAGCCGGATAGCAGCTAATTACCACCCGCCGCGATCCAGCTCCGTGCAGCCCGATGATATTCTATGCAGAAAAACTCCGCTCCAGGCTGTCAATCCTGACAGCCCCGGATCGGACGCTGCCGCAGTCTGAAGCCGCCCTTAGAAAAGCATCCTGTGAAAGTGTTGAAAAAAACGTCACTGATTACAATATGCATAGAAGATCACGCCTATTAGGGCGTGCTATTATGACGAAGATGGCCAGCATTAGTGACTAAAGAATATAGTCACTGCTCATTATCATCACTAATGAGTAAGTTATAAAACGTTTTTAGACTCTTTCACAGGATGCTTTTCTGAGCCAAAAGAAGTGTGAGATTAGTGATAATCTGCTGCAGGGACATGTTTGAATAGCTTAGGAGGCGTTTGGGGGGTGACAGGATCCCTTTAAGAGTATGTCTATAGATCAATCAGTCCTTTGACAACTTACCCTGTAACCCTGATTCACCAGCCCCTTTTGCCCATTACTCCCCTAATTGGCCACAAAGTACATAATTTCCTGCTATATACCCATCTATTTCCATTGAAATTTTGCCTGCTCATTTATTATTTAAAACCCCTGCACCTTTATGTACATAAAATCTCTAGTGTCTGTAGTCTGTCGGTATAGGATCTCATGCATTTGTCGTCTTTGCATGTATTGTGGCTACATATTTGTAAAAGAGGTATCTATAATGATTGTAGACTCGTCTTTATTGTAGTATTATCCCCTCTCCAGGGTGTACAGGCAGGACCATGGAGACTATTCAAAATGGTTGTGTCCCACCATTAAACATTGCCACCATGTCGGGATATCGTATGTCACAAGCAAAAGGGGTGGACCCAGACGATCTGTGCTGCACTGCAGCCTGGAACGCATTTTGACGCCTCCCTTATGACACACTGGTCACGTGATGTGGGGGTCGTATGACGTGACACCTCCCCTATGACACACTGGTCATGTGACACGGGGCACGGTCGCGTCTGGGTGCAGATCAGCCGTGACGTCGTGGTCACGTGATGGGCTTTGGGAGTAAGTTGGCGGTGACATTATCACAAGATGACTATGGGGAGTTTACCAACCAGCGTGGAAAGCACCCCCTACCTCCGTTTGGGGGCATTTGTTACCCAAACAGCTGTGACTGTTTAACAAACTCCATACATGGCATATAGGACTCTAAGTGAGGTGGGGTCTCAGACTGCACATGGAACCATACTGCAGGAGGTCCCCTTCCAGGGAGAGACAGCAGGACCAGGTAATCCGTGGGTTAACCTAGGAATGCATGAACGAACTATTGTACTATTGTGCGCTCCCTTTTATTTATTCCTAGTGAAACGTTCTACTAATGTATACAGTGCCTGGCACCCCTTTTAATGACTGGAGAGGAGGTAGCTTGATTCCGGGAGCTTTTCTGAACCACTCCAAGTAGGTGGATTATACATTAAACATTGGTTTGATTACACTGGTCAACAGCATTTTTGGTGCCAAAGATATTTCATTGAATTTAGGGTAACTTTGGGGTGCTGATTCTGAATATGTCATCAGTTTTGCCAGATTGGCTCAAGTTTTTGAGATTTTTCGTAAAATGTGTAAAAAAAAAAAGACGTTTTTTGCTACACGCGCATTAACTTTATTGATATTGTCATGAATACAATAAATTTAACAAAGTAAATGTTGATTTTAGTTTATTTTAACTAGTTTTAGAAAGTAATCTTCAAAAATGAACAAGACATGAAAGATAGACATTTAATCGCTGGAAAAGCGCTTTTTATATGATTTCCTTCTATGTGAGCTATTGGGGCAGTCACGCTGTAGATTCCAGCAGTAATCAGCCATCATATGTCTGTCCCATCTGCCTTGGTACCTTTCCTCCATCACCATAATATCCTGATGAAATCTCTCCCCTTGTTCTTCGCTAAAATCTCCAAGGTTTTCTGGAAATCTGTCCAAGTGACTGTGAAGATAATGCAATTTAATGCTCATGTGTACACCCAGTTTTCTAAATCTCAATAGCATGTTTTGTACCAGTTCTTCATAATTGTCTGCCTTTTGATTTCCCAAGAAGTTCTTCACTACCAACACAAAACTACACCATGCAGCAGCTTCAATGTCATTCATTTCCTTAGGAAAATTTGAATCTTTAATGAGTTTCCGAATTTGAGGACCATCAAAGATTCCTGCCTTCAGTTTTTCGCTACTAAGACCAGGGAAAGATCTGCAGATGTACATGAAGCAATTACCATCTTTGTCTAATGCCTTGACGAACTGCTTCATTAATCCTAACTTTATGTGAAGTGGTGGTAGAATGATTTTTTCCCTGTCCACCAAAGGTTCGTTCACTATGTTTGATGCTCCTACTGTCAAGGTGTCCCTTGGAGGCCAATTCAGTTTCTCCCAGTGCTGATGTTTTGCTCTACTATCCCACATGCAGATGAAGCAAGGATACTTTGTGTATCCACTTTGCTGTCCAAGTAAAAAGTTGACCATTTTTAAATCAATACATATCAGCCACGAATGTTCATGGTAGCACAGTTTCTCCAAGACCATTTTGACATTTTGGTATTGTTCTGCAAGTTTAGTTGAGTGAGCTACTGGAAGAGATGCACACTGATTGCCATTGTTCAACAAAACACATTTCAAACTCCTTTTAGAACTATCTATGAAAAGCCTCCAGTCTACAGGACGATATACTTGTAAACCCATTTGCAGCATCAGGCCAGGAATATCCTTACAATATACAAGTAGGTCATCTTCACAGAAAAATGGAAGAAGTGCTTCTTCTCTGGTCCTGTAAGATGTAATTTTAGTTCCAGGCGTCAGACAATTTTTTTCACTTAGCCTTGAAGCTAAAAGTTCGGATGCACTTTTTGAGAGGTTGAGGTCTCTTATTAGATCGTTGAGCTCTCCTTGGGTAAATTGCGTAGGTGTTCTGAAACTTCCTTCATATTCTAGTTCACTTCCAGAACTAATGCTTAGCTCCATACCTGCATTTCATCATCATCATCAGGTGGGGGAAGGTCAGGTAACATGGTAAACACAGGTACAGGCACATCTTCACAATGAGGGACAGGCCTTCTTGCAGATTCCATGTTAGGATACTCCCATTTTCGTTTCTTATGCTTATTGAATCCTTGTACTTGCACTGCACAGAAATAAAAGTCATCATGATGATTTTTTTGCTCTCTCCACACCATTGGAACACCAAATTTGAAGCTTGTTCTTTGTCCTTTGCTCCATTTTCGTAATAATTCGATACATGCTTTGCACACTATGTGTGGTGCCCAAAACTTGTCTTGGTCCCCAAGCATAACCCCAAAATAGGCAAAATACACTTTTTTAACGAAGTCTGTTATGTTTCTTCTATGTTTTGTCAGTGTATATTCACCACAAATGTAACAGAATGAGTCTGGATCGTTAAGACAACTTCTTCTTGATGAGTTCATGCTTTTCACTGGAAAACAGACAACAACATAAAGTTAGTGCAAAAATCAAGCTATGAACAAACTTTTAGAACACTAATTAACACAAAACTATATTGAGAACTGCTCAGTTCAAGTACTAATCCAAAGAAATTAATGAGATGATGCGTCGCATTTACCAACAAGTGCTATAAATAAGATACCAAAAATCTCAAACTTGAGCCAATCTGGCAAAACTGATAGCATATTCAGAATCAGCACCCCAAAAATACCCCAAATTCATTAAAATATTTTGGGCACCAGAAAAAAAAATTTTTTTTGTTGACCTGTGTTATAGTTACTGATCATGCAACCTATTGTGCGAACCTCTCTAATATGGTTTACCTGGCATGAATGTATGGTTTGACCATCCTACACTGTCCTGTATCTTGTCCTGCACATTGTCTACTTGGCCTCATCCTTGTGGAAGCTAACAATCATAACTGTTATTGATCAGACACTGAGTTCTAGACACTTCATATTCAAGTCATTAGTACTAGTAGTGTATAAATAACCGCTTGATTACTGGTGTCTTGTAAATGATAGTTGCACTTAAATGAATATTTATTTCACAGCAAGCATTAGGAATAACAAAATACCCAGACACTTCACTGCAAGGTTCTTAATAACTTCTATATACAGTACAGACCAAAAGTTTGCACACCTTCTCATTCAAAGAGTTTTCATGACTGAAAATTGTAGATTCACACTGAAGGCATCAAAACTATGCATTAACACATGTGAAATTATATACTTAACAAAAAAGTGTGATACAACTGAAAATATGTCTTATAGTCTAGGTTTCCTCAAAGTAGCCACCTTTTGCTTTGATTACTGCTTTGCACATTCTTGGCATTCTCTTGATGAGCTTCAAGAGGTAGTCACCGGAAATGGTCTTCCAACAGTCTTGAAGGAGTTCCCAGAGATGTTTAGCACTTGTTGGCCCTTTTGCCTTCACTCTGCTGTCCGGCTCACCCCAAACCATCTTGATTGGGTTCAGGTCTGGTTACTGTGGAGGCCAGGTCATCTGGCGTAGCACCCCATCACACCACCTCCTCCATGCTTCACAGTGGGAACCAGGCATGTAGAGTCCATCCGTTCACCTTTTCTGCGTTGCACAAAGACACGGTGGTTGGAACCAAAGATCTCCAATTTAGACTCATCAGACCAAAGCACAGATTTTCACTGGTCTAATGTCCATTCCTCGTGTTCTTTAGCCCAAACAAGTCTCTTCTGCTTGTTGCCTGTCCTTAGCAGTGGTTTCCTAGCAGCTATTTTTTCATGGCCTGCGTCACAAAGTCTCCTCTTAACAGTTGTTGTAAAGATGTGGTGTCTGCTGCTAGAACTCTATGTGGCATTGACCTGGTCTCTAATCTGAGCTGCTGTTAACCTGCGATTTCTGAGGCTGGTGACTCAGATGAACTTCTCCTCTGCAGCAGAGGTGACTCTTGGTCTTACTTTCCTGGGGCCGTCCTCGTGTGAGCCAGTTTCATTGTAGCGCTTGATGGTTTTTGCAACTGCACTTGAGGATATTTTCAAAGTTTTCCTAATTTTTCGGATTGACTGACCTTCATTTCTTAAAGTAATGATGGCCACTCGTTTTTCTTTACTTAGTTGCTTTTTTCTTGCCATAATACAAATTCTATTCAGTAGGACTATCAGCTGTGTATCCACCAGACTTCTGCACAACACGACTGATGGTCCCAGCCCCATTTATTAGGCAAGAAATCCCACTTACTAAACCTGACGGGGCACACCTGTGAAGGGAAAACCATTTCTGGTGACTACCTCTTGAAGCTCATCAAGAGAATGCCAAGACTGTGCAAAGCAGTAATCAAAGCAAAAGGTGGCTACTTTGAAAAACCTAGAATATAAGACATGTTTTCAGTTGTTTCACACTTTTTTTAAATATATAATTCCACATGTGTTAATTCATAGTTTTGATGCCTTCAGTGTGAATCTACAATTTTCATAATCCTGAAAATACAGAAAACTCTTTGAATGAGAAGGTGTGTCCAAACCTTTGGTCTGTACTTTATATTGGGTAGGTCATATTGCAGGCGAGGTTTTCCCCCATTTTTTTTCATTCATCATATGTATTATTGTGGAGCCCACTGGGACGGGATACTCGCTACTGGACCGGGGTAGCACTGGGGATGATCACGGCGGTCTTGGTCCGGACTGTGTCCCGAGCCCACAAGTAAAGGGGAATATTACCAGGAGTTTCTTGCAGTGACGCCACCCACGGGTTGTGGTCAATGAGGGAACCACCACTGCAGTATACTTCTGCCAGGAGGATGGATGGATGATGCTGCTGCAAGATGGATGAGCCCGCCGCGGGTCGGGGCTGTTCCTGACAGGGTAAAATATGAATAAACTGTTTTGTATGCAGGGAATCGCACACGGGAGACCAAGGCAGGGTTCACCGGGTTTTACGTGCAAGTTCTTAATGCAATTCAAACAGTTCATGGTAAAGTTCACTCAGTTAACTCCGGACACTCTCTGAACCCTCTGCAGCCAGGTTTCCTCTCTGAGACCCTTCACTTTCTCTATAACCTTTCCGGCTCTCATCTGTGCTTCTCTTCCCTGTGGGCCGTATGGGGGCAGCTCGGTCCCTTGTCTGACTTACCCCTAAGTGTGTGGGTGGCAAGCCGAGTCTTATGCGCTGCTGATCCTCCAGCCCGTGTGTTGGGTGACCAGACCTGGAATCTGTGCCTCCCCGTCGGTGTATCCGTGTACTGGCGTGTAGCTACAGTCACCCAGAGCCGACACTCTGGTCCCAGCCTAGCCTTGGGTGTCCCTATGTTGCGGGGGATCACCGGGCTCGTTCCTACCCGTGTGACTATCCAGGTACGTCAGGGGAGTCCGTTTTGCCAGTCGTTCGTGCTCAGCCGTTCCCCTTCCCTTAACTCCCAGGTCATGGAGCGGGCTTTCTCTCCAGGGAACAGTGTCTCTCAGGATTCTGAGCCTCCGGGCAACCCAGGACCGTCAGGGAAGTGTCACTCTCGCCTACGCCTTAGTCTTTGCTCCTCACACCACTGCCTTGTTTCCCCCTTTTGTACCCCCAGGTCACCTGACCTACATTCCACCCACTTTTCCTCTAAACCCTACCACCCTTTGCCCGCCTAGAGTCCCGGGCTCCGGGTTGGGTGTTGTGCAGTGTGGGTGTTGAAGGTGTTCCTAAAGAACTGTCTCCTCCTGTCTGGCTGCAGTTCCTACCTGTGGCCACCCTGGTCGCAGGGGCGCCACACTATTGTCTATATTTTCCTTATATAGCCCTGGAGGGGTTTTGCAAGCCAGGAACAAGACACAGTTTGGAGTGTTTTTTTGTCAAAACAAAAAGGTATGCTTTGAATCGCTAAGATCCCACTCTTTATCTGTCACTGGGTGTATTGAATTAACCTCTATCTGTACACCATCCATTCGGCCTTTGTTATATCTATCGATAGTAAATGATAATCCCAGAGTCGGTCCTCTAAGTGTCTTGTGTCCATAGGGCTTGACTCCTCCTCGTTCGGCAATATTCCTAATTTTGTGGAGTGAAGTGGCGAACAATTGACCATGATGTCACAATGAAACTATACAGTAAACTTGAACAAATGTTTGTGTATCAGCCAACTGCGTGTGGTTGAAAACTATGTTTTGAGACCATGTATGATATCAACAAATCATGCTACCCCTGACGAGCTACCATAATCTGTTAGTGAAACGCGTCGGGTTTTCTGTATCAGATTGTTAGATGGTCTTTTACCTATTGGCTCCTCCATTTATGTTAAGATCTATCTAGATTTCTAGGAGTACGACAACTGACCTTGGGTGTTTGACTGTTTAGTGACATTAGGTCAGGATGAGAGATTGAACCTAGTGCATTAGAGGGAAACTGGTGGGTAATCTCACTGTAAACATTTGTGTTTCTGTGGGGGTTGTCTGTGTACATGTTTTTTCACAATAACGGTTGTTTTTAATGAAGTTATCGAAAATCATTTTGGAGTATTTTCCTTTAGTGTTCAGATTTAAATAGGGAATATGTCATCTATCCTTGCGAATTCTTAAATACAATTATTAAATACAGTTCATACACTCTTTTGCATGTTCCAAGGAGTGCTTGAATGTATGTAATTTAACTGGCTTATTGATCTCCTTTATTTCTTCATGCCGCTATTTGTTTCATCCTGGAGTTTTTCATTTATTGGTCATATCCATGTGTAATGACCAGAGGTCCGTACTAGATCCAGTGAGTCACAGAAACAGAGACGGAGGCAGAAGCAACATAAAATACTTGCTTTTACTTGGGGAAACAGATGGAAAGTTTAGAGTAAGATGCACAGATATGTTATTTCCCCAGAAATAGATAAATTATTTACATACACCCAGCATCAAGCTAGGGATTGGTGTGTTACCTTAATGTTCCTCCTCAGTGTGAGGAGACAATGCCAAAAATAAATTTACCTAAAATCTATACAGAAAAATAAGCGATTTACTACACACAGCAGCAGGACAGGTGTAAATCAGATGGATGCAGTTTAGTGAAGATCACTGAAATAACATATCGATTTACAATCTTATCAACTCTATACATACAATACATATAAACCCAGTGTACATATATGTACATATATATTTATATATCTGATCTGTTGGATACCCGGGTACCTTATCTAATAGTAAAGTTTAGTCCAGTTACAGTCTGTACAGGCCTGGGGAAGTACTGTTAACGCAGTCACTTCCAATGGTCTTCAGCGCCAAAAATGAAAAATAAATAAAACACAACTGTAGTAAATAGGGATATTGTGTTCTCTTGTCTGAAGGGGGGTCTTAGTCTCTGTAGCTTTTTGGGAGGCCAAGTGTGTTCACCTAGAGACACCACACCGAGGCCTGCAGTCTCACAGCAGAGATTCAGTCTTTTTCTCTCACAGTATGGCCGACCCGTCTCCTCTAAAGCACTCCTCTCCTGGCAGTAGTATACTCGCTTCTTAGCAGGGAATAAGTCTTTGGTCCCCTCCAGGGGCTCTGCTGTCCAGTGGATCAGTGTCCGGTCTCAGCTTTATCTGGCTCAGACTTCTCCACAGCCACTCTCCTCACAGCACCTCAGGAGACTAGTTTACCTCAGCCCAAACTGTCATAAAGTCCTCCCTGTCTCCGTGACAACCTCCTCAGCTGACAGCCCCCACCTTTTTATTCAGGAAGTAAATTTTTACACACTCTTACACATGTACACGTGGACATCTGAGAGCAATAAAATGCCACTTATACCTTGAAACCTCCTGATGAACCTGACTAAAGGGGGGCCTGACCTTACTGACAAAGTCTCTTTTACTCTGATTTATTGACTGTTGTTATGTAATTAATCATTACTTTTGTAGCACAATTTCTAATACATATGATGGGATGATCTTGGCCATTTTCCTGGTCTAAAAAGCTTTGCAGGTCATGCATAGAGCAGAATATTTCTGAGGAGGAGTCGTGGTTCTCGTCAGATCTCAGGTCCGTAATCGGATCTGAAGTGGAGAATATCTTTAAATCCTTTTCTCAAGAGAAGCAGAACCTACATGCTCATACCCTACATACCCAAACTATCCTCTCAACCTTTAGAAGACTCCGACAGATCAGGAGAATGTGGGTCTTTGGCATCCTTCGCATCCTCTTCAGATGATGATTATGGTAGACGTCACTGCTTCTTGGTTGAAGAAGTTGGAAATTTGGTTAACGACATAAGGTCTACAATGGGTATCGAGGAGGAGAAAATTTAGCCTTCCAATCTTGCTTAATGTTCAGGGGTTTGGGGCAGAAAAAGTGTCATCCCTTTCCATTGGATGAAATAATCCAGGCGCTTGTGGCAAAGGACTGGAGAAGACCGGTTAAGAAGGGCACTCCTATGGCCTTTTTCAAGTGTAAATATCTCTTTGAGGAGGCATCTTGCTCCGCTTAGGATAAGGTCGGGTCATTCCATGTCAAGTGAGCCAATGATTTTTACCTCCTATATTTTTTTAATTATTTTGAGATTTTGTTATTTTATAATAGCATGTCAGAGAATGCAAAATGTGAACAGAAAAAAATTCTAGAATTTTTTTTTTTTTTTTAAATTGATTTTCAAAGTTCGGGAAAGTGTGAATTTCGGTTTTGCCTGCCTTTACATTTCTCCTCATATCTCAGGCTAGAAATAAAATAGAGAAATAAAATAAACACCATTCTACTCAGAACTGTACAGGCTCTTACCAGATATGTCACAAGAGTATCTTTTGTTAAAATTTTACCCATGCAAAAGCAAAATTTACAATGCATTTCTGAAAAGTAGGTTTAATTTAAAAAATTTCCCAAACTGCACATGTGCCTGGTATGCTCCTAGCCACATGTGTACCAAAATTCAAGTTGGGATCGCAATGGGATCATACTTAAAAAAGTATAACTATTATAGCGTCAATTCGAAAATATTGAGTTCAGATCTGTTCAGCCTGTGATCTAAAAGAGTGGGGGGTCTATATTTATCAAATAATCCATGATTTTTTAGATCTAACTATTTTATTATGTTACAGCTTAGAAGCAGGAGAGGACAGGAGAATGCTTTGTTAGGTCTCTATCTGAGAATGAACAGGGGTAGACATTGAATGCAGAGCAGATGACAGGCTAGTAGATGTCAATCATGTTAAGTGTCTGCCCACTGCAGGGTCAGAAAGTAAGACAGAGCTTTCATGTCCTGACATACCTGGACATGTTCACTCTTGAACAAACAATAGTCTGTAAAAAGGCATCAAGGGAGTCAGTGTACTACAATATTGGTGAGTGTGTTTAAAGATTGAGTAAATTTATATTAATAGTTAAATGCTTTTCTTATTAAAAGCTAATAACTACACAGTGCTATTCTCATTGATCATTGATCAGAAAAACGCCCCCCTTTGATTTCAATTGCTATTTCAATAATAAATATTATAATCCTCATTAATAATTATAATATAGTATAATTATACATTTATAAATATTTCAATGACTAATTACTACTATTTATTTCAAGTACTATTCTTCTTAAACACTTCATAAATTACATGTTTAGTGATCTAATAGAAAAAAATTGTTTCATGTATAAATAGGTGTTAAAAATATTGGTTCTTTTAATCTAGTTCAATCACACTTGAGAATATGATCACCTTTTTTTCTTTTGGTTTGTTCAATGCATTCAAGTTGAAAATGCTGAGCAAGTTGTGTTTATGATGATGTATTTATCCTGGCACTTACGGTATTTGATTTTTGTGTTTCTTTATTGTTGCATATATATATTGAATTGAATAAATTGCCATTTGAAAAGAAAAAAGAAAGAAATACAAACATAAAATAAAAAAAATAAAAATGAAAATTTGATAGGTCTCAAGTTGAATCTCTATACAAATATAACCAAGTACACAAGTAACACACATGCATTTTTTCACATAACCAACTGTAAAGAAACAGTCTTGTGACACCTCAAATAAAAGCTGGTACAGTTCTGAGAAAAATAATACCTCTCCCACCTCTTTATCTTAATTCTAGCCCAAGATATGCTAAAAAATGTAAAGCCATACCAGGCCAAAATTCACGCTTTTTTAAAATTTTAAAAGTCTTTAAAAAATTAACTGATCTAGAAAAAAATTTTAAACTTTTAATTTGTAATTAAGTAAAGTTGTAGTTCATATAGAACAAAAAATAAAAGAAATCTAAAGACGATGGGTAAAAAAAAGATTCATATTTGGATCACTTGATATGGAATGACCCTCTCTTCCCTTCGAGGATATGGGGACACTAAAAGATCCACTTAATAAGAAAGCAGGTCAGTTCCTCAGGAATACTTGGGAATCAACAGCAGGAGGATTAAGACCAGGTATTGCAGCCATATGTACAGCCAGGTCCCTGATGGTCTGGATGGACCAACTTGTGAGCTAATTAAAAGAAAGTCCCCAGGGATGAGATCTTAGCCTCAATTCCAGTGTTGCAGGGAGCTGCAGCGTTCCTGGCAGACGCTTTGGGGGATTCTACAGTCCTAGTGTTGAGATCCATGGCCTCATCCTATGCGGCCAGAAGGGCATTGTGGCTGAAGTGTTGGCCAGGAGACCTGCAGACAAAAAGCAGATTGAGCCTCCTCCCCTGTGAGGGGGAGTTTGTTTGGAACGGTTCTCGATATATTGGAAAAGGCAGAGGACAAAGAGAAAAATTCCTGATTTGTCCTATGCTTCATTCAAAAAGTCCTTTTGGAACAGACGTTATTGCAGGAAGAGTTTACCTGAAAAAGAACATTCCAACTGGTCTGACCAGAAGAGGGAGGGGCTTTGTGTTTAAAGGACCTTCCAATGACACCAAGAAGGCTTCCAAGTGATGTTTTTTCCCCAGGTGGGAGGTCAGCTCTCACTTCCCAGCCTGTGTAAAGATCTCTTCAAGCGGCTGGATTCTAGACCTAATAAGATCAGGTCTAAGGTTGTGGTTTCCGAAGTTTTTGCCATCATGATTTCTGTCAACTCCTCCCAGGTCGTCTCAAGAAGAACTGGTGCTGGAAGGCTCAGTCTGAAGTCTTCTGGACAAGACGCTGCTGATTTGGGTCCAGGAGGAGGGGAGAGGGTATTATTCTCCCTTCTTCCTGGTGAAAAGAAAGTGTTCTTTTCTAACAATCTAAGGGAACTAAAGAACCATCGCTATGTTCCAACTTTCAAGATGGAGTCGATGGCCTCTGCAATAAAGTTGCTCCTTCCAGGCTGCGATATGGCAGTCCTGAGTTTAATATTATCACATCCTCGTATGTGTCCAGTTCCAGCAGTTCCTCCGTGTTGCGGTTCGGATGGGTACATAGCTCAAGCACTTTCAATACCAGGCTCTTCCATTTGGCATAGCTATCGCTCCAAGAAACTTTACAAAAGTAATATTAGAAATATCGACCCATCTTCGGGAGAAGAAGATTATAATTGTTCCATATTTGGACAACTTCTTAATAATAGGGAGCACTGCCCAACACTGTTCAGACCAAGTGCAACAAGTTCTCGCTATTTTAAGGAATCTAGGCTGGCTCATCAACTTGGAAAAATAAAGATTGACTCCTTAGGCTGGTTTCACACTGCAGTTTTTTCACTGATCAGGTACGATCAGGTTTGTGTTTCAAAATCAAGAGTGTCTCCAAAACTCGGAAGCAGGTGTCAATCTTTGCAATTATAGTTTTTCTCTGCAAGTTCCTCTCCTGTTTTGGCACACAAACCTGATCAAATCTGATTAGGGACAAAACTGCAGTGTGAAACCAGCCTTAAGCATGTCAGACATTCCTGGGTCTCCTATTGGACTCGGATGAACAGGAGTGTTGCCTACCACAAGACAAAGTGTGAAGATCCAGGGTCTAGTGACGAAAGCCATGGATTCACAGACTGATTGAGAAAGGCTATGTTGCTCTTGGATTCTCTCACAGCCTGCATACTAGGGGTGCGCTGGTCTCGGGCTCACACCAGGGTTCTTCAGTTGGATATTTTAGCATATCAGGAAGCCCCGTCCAAAATCTAAATGACAAGTTGACGTTACAACCTGCCACACTGAGGTTTTGGTGGTGGTTGAACAGTTCAGTGTTGGCCAAAGGGGTTCCCTGGTGGTCCCCAGCCACATGGTTAGTCTACAACTGACACCAGTCCCTCAGAGTGGGGGGCTCAGCTAGGTCAGCGGGTACTAAAGGGAGTTTGGTCGGAGTTACAAAGGGACAGTTCCTCGAATATTAAAGAATTGTTGGCCATGGAAAAGGCGGTGGAGGGTTTCTTACCAGCATTGCAGAGCCATCATGTCAAAATCTTGTCGGACAATCAGGTGTCAGTGGCCTACATTAATCACCGGGGGGGTACTCTGTCCAAGACTCTGATGGAAGTGACCATCCGAATCCTTCTGCTAGCGAAAACACACTTAACCTCCATCTCGACAGTACACATAAGCGGGAAGGAAAACTACAAGGCAGACTTCCTCAGTCATGTACATCTTCGCTGGGGCGAATGGGCCTTGAATCAATCAGTCTTCAGTCAGATAACAGACGTGGGGGTCCACGGTCATAGATTTATTTGCGACAGACTCCACAGGAAAGTGGATCAGTTCTGCTGCCTGGATCCCAGGGAACAACCATTTGCGGTGGATTCCCTGTTGATCAAATGGAATTTCAAACTAGCATATGCCTTTCCCCCACTAATCCTAATCCTGACAGTTCTTCTCAAAATACTGGAAGACAAGGCAAGGGTGATCCTAATAGCCTCCTATTGGCCGAGGAGGCCGTGATTTTTCTGACTCCAGCAAATGTCAGTCTCCGTGGGTCCTTCCGGAATTATCGAACTCTTTCTCAGGGGTTGGTTTATAACCTGCAGGCAGACAGGTTGCATCTGACTGCCTGGAATTTGAAAGGGATCTTCTGAGTAGCAGGCAGTTCTCTGTGGGGGTAACGTCGACCCTCTTAATTTCTAGAAAACCAGTAAACTCCAGGATCTAACAAAGAATGTTGAAGAAATTTGTTAGTCACCAGGGCAGATCCAAATGGGGAATGTTCCGATTAATTGTGTTTGGAGTTCTTAGAAAAAGTTGGCGATGGGTCTCTCACTGAGCACTCCAAAGGTTTAGGTGTCTGCCCTAGGAGTCCTTTATAATTATAATCTGGCAGGGGACCCTTGGGTTTCTCAGTTCATAAAGTCCTGCGCCAGATCTAAACCTGTGCATCCCATTAGTGCAGCTCCATGGGACTTAATTTAGTTTTTTCTGCTCTATTAGAGCCCCGCTTTGAACCCTATTAGGAAATTCCTATTAAAGTTCTGTCCCTTAAGACAGTCCTGTTAATGGCTCTGACCTCGGGCTCACTACATCCCTAAGCATCCTGTCTGACCTAAATCTGTAGTATAAATGTGGAAAAAACTGTATTTATAACTTACATTTTCCCCTGTTCCGAGGGCATTCCTAGACATGTAGGCAGTTCGCTCCGGGTGTTTCTCTCCGCTCCATGGTATCATGCCCCGGTGGGCATGATAATGTAATTTAGAAGCACAGTCCCAGCGTTTGAAAACTGTGGCCTTCCTTCTTGTAATGAAGCTCTGGGGTGCATAATTTCAAGTCTGGTGCATTGTGGGGTATTATCGGGTGTACTGGCCAGCTTTGGAATGCGCACTGAGCCGGCCAGAATGACCAATACACCCCCACCCTGCACAGGATGGAAATGATATGTAGCGGTGCGTCATACAAGAAGGAACTGCCACAGATTTCAAACGCCAGGACCACGCTTCTGAATTACATTACCACGCCCACCTGGGCATACCACTTGAGCGAGGAGAAACCTAGACCTGAGCGAACCGCCCACACGTCTAGGAACGCCCTCAGAGCTGAGGAAAATATAAGTTGTAAATAGGTTTTTCCACTTTTATGCTACAGATTTAGAGCAGACAGTGGGCATGTAGGAGGAGGGTCTAAAGTACCTGACAGGTTCCCTTTTAAAATTGGGTGAATAACAGACAAACTGTTACAAAGGTGAGGTTGTGGAGGACAGTACCATAGTATGACCTGTAACAGTGATTCTTAACCTTGTTTGAGCTACTGAACCCACCAGTTTCATATGCACATTGACCAAACCCTTCTTTTAGTGATAAATGCATATATGTTTTTCCAAATTCAAGACATAGGCATATGTTTTTTTTTTTTTTTTTACTGGTACACAAAATGAACCGTGCATGACCCCTAGGTTCGATCGAACCCCAGTTAAGAACCACTGACCTATAACAAAAAGTGAGCACAGCAACAGAACACAAGGTAGTTATACTGCATCAGCAGGGTCTCTCCCATGCAAAAATTACTGAACCTACAAGGGTGTCCATATGTGCTATTCAAGCTCTGAAGATGTGCCAAGAAATGGGCAATGTTCTGCACTGTAGACACTGTAGGCAGTAGTCATTATAGAAACGCAGTGCATATGAGAGAGACCCGTGCTTCCTTTAGAAATTGGAAAGAGTCCAAGGAGTGCCACATCTAAGAATTGGCAGCAGTCAGTGGGAACAATCTACAGCCATCTACTGATCAGAGACGTCTGACCAGAAAATAGTCTTTATGGAAGAATTGAGGCCAAAAAAAACATATCTTCTACATGCAAACAAGATCATGCTCTTGCTTATGCATGGAAACTTATGGGGATGTCACACGCGTCAATATAGCGTGCAACATCGCTGCTGCACATGATGTTGCAGCGATATTGACGTCTGTAACAGGGTGTATCAACCAGCGATAAATCGCTGGTTGATGGTCGCCGGGTTTTAGAACCTGCTCTAAATCCTGGCGATGGACATGCAGCATCGCTGCGTGTGACATTGGGAGACGAGCGAGAAGCCAGCTCCTGGCGCCTCTCTGCAAACGCTGGGAGCTGGTATCCATGGTAAACTGCGGGTATCTAGGCAGCGCGCGCTTCTTAGATACCCGCAGTTTACCTTGGAGACCAGCCTGCTCCCGCTTACCGCAGCCTGGCAGCGGGAGCAAGACATTGTGGAAACGATATTTAAATAATTTCCATGATGTCGCTAGTCCATCCAGTGATGAGATCGCTGACGACATTGACGCATGTGACGGCCAAATTAGGAACTGTGGTGCAGAAAAATGGCAGCAGGTCCTCTGGATTGATGAGTCAAAATGTGAAATATTTGGAAGTAACAGAAGACAGTTTGCTCACCAAGTGTCTGTAGACAGCAGTTACAGGACGAAGTGTCGCTCGATCCGCGCTGCTGCTAAAGAAGACCATAAGACTGGAGTATCTGGATGAAGGTGTATGTTTACTCCGACGCGTTTCGGAGCCAATACCCATCTCCTTCCTCAGGAACCTGGGTAGTGGCTCCGAAACGCGTCAGAGTAAACATACACCTTCATCGAGATACTCCAGTCTTCTGGTCTTCTTTGGGCAGCAGCGCGGATCGAGCGACACTTCGTCCAGTACATGCTATCTTTCTACCGCGGTGACCCGTGGATGTGTGGATTCAGCAGCAGCTGCGTATTGAGCGATTAAACTGGTTGTGGGTATACACAACCAGACCAGGTGAGCAGATTCTACTTATTGATGCATTCCTCTCCACATTTAGGAGATAAGACCCTATTGCACATTTTATCTCACTTTCTAGATTTGTAGACAGCAGTGACTCATGGTGAAGTTTGAAGCTGCATTTCACCAAACTGAGGAGATTTGGTTTTGATAAAATGTATGCTCAATGCTGTGAAATACTAACAGATACTTATTCATCACATAATACCATCAGCGTGGTGTGGGATTGGCTCCAAATTTATTATGACAAACATACAGCTATTGTCATAAAAGGGAGTCTGTCAACAAAGAATGACTTGGAGCTTTCACATCGGCCCCCATAAGCTTCAAGTTAGGCCACTGGTGGTCGGTGCACCAAGGTGTCGCCAAACAGTTCAGTGCACCTTCCTACCTGCTTATTATTCATCTATCTCTGCCCCTCCCTGGGTCTATAACGCCAGATATTTCAATCCAAAGGAGAGGAAGTAGGAGGAAAACAAGCAGGTGGAAAGGTGTAACTTAAATGTTGGGCCACGTCAGGGGTGCCCTGAGGGCCTGGACTTTGAACAGTTATTCTGTGCTGATAGTCCCTTTTAAGAACCATCTCTCTGTAAAGAAAAACAGAGACCTGTAAGTGATTTTATGAACCCAGAGAATTCCTGATCTCAAATCCTCATTTCCATCTAGGATTACATGAGGAAACAGGATTTGCAGAAGCCTACATCTACAGAAGATCTTGATTAGTTCTCAAAGATGTTTGGAACAAACTCCCTTCCAAGTTCCTTCAAAAAAGTCCAAGTCTACCTAGTAGAACTGATGATGTTTTGAAAACACAGAATGGTTCAAGAATATTGATTTGACTTACCGTATATACTCGTGTATAAGCCGAGTTTTCAGCCCAAAATTTGGCTGAAAAGGCTCCCCTCGGCTTATAACGAGTCAATACGGGGGGGGCTGTGTCCGGGGCTGTGGAGGCTTCAAAGAGCTGGCGGGGGGGGAGGCTGCTGTAGAGAGGCTCCCGTCACGCGGGGCCCTCATTAAATATGCACTGCTTTCCCCTGTCAATCAGCGGCAGGGGGAAGCAGTGCATATAGCCCCCAAATGCTGGCACTCGCCCCCCACTTTAAGGGACACCCCCCCGATGGTTATATTACCATTCCGGACTTCTGATCCGCGCGCTCTCGCTGCTCCAGTCCGTCCGTCTTCTACATCCCGGATCTTCGGCCGTCGCAGGCATGTGACGTCATCGCGACGGCCGGGGATCCCGGATTGTAGAAGACGGACGGAACGGAAGTCAGCGAGGAGCGGCGGACGGATCAGAGAGTTCCGGAATGGTAAGAAGAGCGGGGGGGGCCCTTGCAAGGGGGGGCGAGAGTGTAGACAGCATTTGTGGGCTGCTTGGGGACCCCCAGGGGGCTGCTGGGGACCCCCTGGGGGCCGCTGTGTACCCCAGGGCTGCTGGGGACCCCCTGGGGGCTGCTGGGGTACCCCTGGTGGCTGTGGTACCCCCTGGGGGCTGCTGGGGTACCCCTGGGGCTGCTGGGTACCCCTGGGGGCTGTTGGTACCCCCAGGGGCTGTTGGTACCCCCAGGGGGCTGTTGGTACCCCAGGGGCTGTTGGTACCCCCAGGGGGCTGTTGCTTACCCCCAGGGGGCTGTTGCTACCCCAGGGGGCTGTTGGTTACCCCAGGGGGCTGCTGGGTACCCCTGGGGCTCATATTACCCCTGGGGGCCTGCTGTATACCACTGGGGGCTGCTGTATACTACCACTGGGGCTGCTAGGGCCCTGTATACTACCACGGGCTGCTGGGGCTCCTGTATACTACCACTGGGCTCCTGTATACTACCACTGGGGCTCCTGTATACTACCACTGGGGCTCCTGTATACTACCACTGGGGCTCCTGTATACTACCACTGGGGCTCCTGTATACTACCACTGGGGCTGCTGGGGCTCCTGTATACTACCACTGGGGCTGCTGGGGAATCTGTATACTACCACTGGGGCTGCTGTATACTACCACTGGGGAGGCCTGTATACCATACTGCTGGGTCTGTATACCTGTGCTGGGGTCCACCCTCGGCTTATACACGAGTCAATAGGTTTTTCCAGATTTTTGGGGCAAAAGTAGGGGGTCGGCTTAAACACGGGTCGGCTTATACACGAGTATATACGGTAGATTTCCCTTTTGTTCAATCACTTTGCGTTTTGTAAACTGATATAAATAAGTTATTGCACTCCTAATCCTGAAAGTATTCCTACTTTGGAGCATTTATTGTACACCTTCCTAAAACTATATATTAATGTATTAAATCAGCTTTCATATAGCATGTGTTTAGTCATACTAAATATTTATATAACATAATAGCTGTCAATTAATAGCAAATGAACCTTTATGACAAGGGGACAGTGACTGTACTGCAGGCACAGTGTAGAATGGAGATGTCTTGCATTGTTATGACAAAAGCCATATATAAAGGTTTATTCTCCGGCCTGCAGCCCCGCGCCCCACACAGTAGCTGCTTTATACACTGACTAGTAAGTGCGTGCCTTTGATTTAATCATTTCAGACACATTAATGCGGACAATTTCTGTTTGTGGATTTGTGTAAAGCTTTCCCCCGTGAATGAATATTTATGATTATTAAGGCACGGCCAGGAATATTTCCTGCCTAGACATTGGTACTGCCAGGTCTGTGTGGATATATTTTTGTTTGTATCTCAGCTGGTATTATGTGTTTATATTTTTTTTTTTTTTGCAGCGTTGTTTTAAAGCTTTTGCTATTTTACCCTCTAGAGATCTATCAAATCTAATGTAATCAGGAAGGAAAAGCCAACCAGCAGAAATAAGACGATCACTGCGTGGCACGGGAGCACTTTCAGTGTCATTTGTGCTGCTAGAGACAGGAGTTTACTTTGTCTTTCCATCCCTGCAGTATTGGGTTACACTTTCTACTGTAATTATTCCTATAAAGTCTCTTACACAATAATCTCCTGTTAATCCAAGCACCGCTCATTTTTTTATGTTTCCGTAAAGTCTCTGGACAGTAAGTTTATAGGTAGATGAATCTGTTTGACTTGGTCCCTTTTGACATTTGTATTCTATTATGTTTCTGAGAAGAAAACACACATTTATATTTTCTAATTAAAGCTGTTTTTCTTTTTTTCTTTCTCCCAGTGGGATCCAATGATCACGACTCTGCCTGGCCTATATCTGACATCTGTCGGCATAGTGAAGCCTGCTGCCTGGCTCTTCGGATGGACTGGAAGTGTTGTTTGCTCATCTGGAATGCTGCGGTTTATTAACCTCCTTTTTAGTCTTGGCAATCTGTACATGTTTTTATTTAATTTTGTGCAGGATCCATGCAAAGGTATCTATGAGCAGACACTGGGCAGTGCTTAAATCTTTAATTTCTCTTTTTCATGCACGTAATAACTCCGGGTATGGCTACTATATTTAGTAACCATATACAAGATTTATTCTTCCAGTACTTTAAGTCATGAGTGGTCTTTAAAGGGAGCTTTAGGCTGTGTGCCCACATAGTGGTTTAGTGACGTTCAAATTGTCAGTAAACCACTGGAAAATTCAAGGAGCCTAGAGCTCAGAAGTCACCAGCGGTTTTCCAGCGGTTTCTCAGCGGTTTCCCAGCGGTTTTTTCAGCGTGTGCACAGCGTTTTACAGTCGGTTTTTCCAGCGGTTTTTCCTGCGGTTTTCTATGGAGGATTTTGTCCATGGAAACGCTCAAAAGCAGCTGAGAAGAATTGACATGTTGTATGCTGCTAAACCGCTGGGAAACCGCCCAACCGCTGGCAGATCCGCTCACATAAACCCACTATGTGTGCACAGCGTTTTCTAAATTACATAGGGTTACTTGTAAGTCCTAAAGCTGCTAATGATTTACATAAATTTAAATAAAACCTATGCTAAACCGCCGGCGGTTTTCGCTGCTAAACCGACACTAAACCACTATGTGGGCACACACCCTTACAGCTAAATATACCCTGCTCAAACCTTGGGCAGCATGAATCTGCAACTGGCTGTTTTATGCAAGCTAGGTATGATTGACTCTGAAATGCTGTGGTGATTAAGAGAAAAAAAAAAAAAACTTTTAATAGCCACCCAGGATAAAGCCGCGCGGCCAACTAGTTGGACAGGCAGGTCCCCGGCTGCTTCTCTGGATTGACCAGTCTCTGCAAATATGTGCAAGCAGGCAGAGACCCATTGGGCAGTGAGGAGCCACCAGGCACCTCGGCAGCTACAGCAGGCTTTAGTAAGGACCCCGATTGCTATGGTAATCAGTGCTGATCATGTCAACAGAGAATCAATAAGAGAGCCAGAGCTCCGTGAGCATGGCTCGTGGCCCATTTGAACACTGGTGTCTGAGATTGATAAGAGGTTCATATGGCTAATAGTAGCTGTCAAATATCATTGAAAAGCCCAAAATCTGTATACTACCGTGTTTTCCCGATAGTAAGGCCCCCCCCGAAAGTAAGACAGGGTGGGGGCGGGGCGGGGGGTCTGCTAATGTAAGACTCCCCCCCCCCCCCCCCCCCCCCGAATGTAAGGCAGGGTAGGGGGGATGGGGGGGGTCTTACTATCGGGGAAACACTGGGGGGGGGGGGCAGGGGTGTACGTACATACATACATACACACATACAGACACAAGCATACACATATATACACACCACACACACAGTCACACACACACATGGCACCGCTTCTTACCGGGTCCGGTGTGGGGTCCCCGATGGTCCTGTGCCGTCCTTTGTGCTCCGGTCCCCGAGATGATCCGCTGCCGTCCGCCGTGTTCCGGTGCCGTTTTGCACCGGTATTGCCGGTCCTAGGCTCCATGGTCCCTGCTCTTCCTGAGTTCAGGCCTCAGCTCCGCCCAGGTCATAGTGTGGGCCAATCAGCATAGCGGCGCTCACGTCAGAAGCAAGCGTCATCGGGCGCTTGCCTCTGACGTCAGTGCCGCTATGCTGATTGGCCCACACTATGACCTGGGCGGAGCTGCGGCCTGAACTCCGGAAGAGCAGGGACCATGGAGCCTAGGACCGGCAATACCGGTGCAAAACGGCACCGGAACACGGCGGGTGGCAGCGGATCATCTCGGGGACCGGACCGGAGCACAGAGGACGGCACAGGACCATCGGGGACCCCACACCGGACCCGGTAAGAAGCGGTGCTATGTGTGTGTGTGTGTGTGTGTGTGTGACTGTGTGTGTGGTGTGTATGGTGTGTATATATGTGTATGCATGTGTCTGTATGTGTGGGAATGTGTGGATGGATGGCTGCAGTGTGTGGATGGATGGATGGATGGATGGTGGAGCCTCCAATGTAAGGCCCCCCCCCCCGAAAGTAAGACAGGGGGCCACTTTTGGCCCCCCAAAAAATGCAAGACAGGGTCTTACTTTCGGGAAAACACGGTATTAGTTCATAGAAAATGTTACTCTACTGAATGTTTACTTTTGGTCCCATATTTTGTAAATGACATTGACTTGGGCAGAATGCACTTAAAAGGGGTTGTCTGCTCTATAGAGATAAGCCTGCAGTCACTGTATGTGAGTGTGGACTGCTGAATCATGACAGTGTGTGATGGACGTGCTCTCACGATTTCCCTGTATACGGGTGGGCGGTCACATGACATGATGTATACAATTCAGATACTAACGATCATGTGCACACTGGACTCCTGCACTTCTCATTGTCTTTTATATTATGAGAGAAGTTGGGTGAGACTAGTCGGCATGGGAATTGTCACGTTTTGGCAGTTGAAATCACATAACTGCAGATTTCTTTTCAGACCACACAGCTTGTTTAATCTAACGTGTTTTTTTTTTTGTTTGTTTTGTCTCCCACAGGTTTCCACGTTGAAAAGAATCTTGTGCACCCTGACGTTATATCTTTTCCCCACTCTTTATTTTTTTACATTTCTCTATTACACAGACCCTGGTTCAACATTTTTTGTCCTTTTTACCTATATAATGTGCTTGTATGGAAATCACAAAAGTGCCGCTCTTCTTGGCTTTTGCGCATTGTGCTTTCGTCAGACAAACATTATATGGGTAGCCTTTTGTGCTGGAAATATTATTGCAGAAAAAGTGATGGAAGTATGGAGGATGCAGCTGAAAAAGAACGATGAGAAGCCTTCCTCTAAGAAATCCTCACTAGAGGCTGTAGAAGCTTTAAAGTTTCTCCTCCGCTATTTGCTGAGCCCCCGGAACATACTGACCTTAGCCATTTTAACATGGCCTTACCTCCTCCTAGTGTTGTGCTTTCTTGGGTTTATGGTAGTGAATGGAGGATTGTGTAGGAGACAAGAGTAATCATGAAGCCTGTCTCCATTTTCCCCAGTTATTTTACTTTTTTGCTTTCACTTTGGTCTTTTCATTTCCGGTTTTTACCTCCTTACAGAAAATAACAGAGTTTGTTAGATCAGTTTGGAGACGTCCTCTCCTGTATGGCAGCCTGGCTTGCATATCTGCAGTCCTCATTTGGAAGTTCACATAGTTCACCAGTATCTGCTTGCCGACAATCGCCACTACCCTTTCTATGTATGGAAGAACATTTTTCAGAGGCACGAGCTGGTAAAATATGCTCTGGTCCCTGGATATCTCTTTGCAGCCTGGAGCTTTATTGATGCTCTGAAGAATAAGTCAGCTTTGTGGCTCCTGATGTTTTTTGTTTGCGTGTTATTTGCTACCGTTCCTCAGAAATTAATGGAATTTCGATACTTTATCCTGCCATACCTCATCTTCAGACTAAATACATCAATGCCATCCACAAGGAAGCTTCTGCTGGAGCTGACACTATATGTCACTGTCAACATAGTCACGTTTTACTTGTTCTTGAATAAAACATTTCACTGGCCAGATAGTGAAGAAACGCAGCGGTTTATGTGGTGAGGAGTGATGGTAACTGGAAATCTTTAGTTGTTTCCCGTTTTTAAAATGTCCAATCTGGATGTTGACGCGAGTCTCGGTGATGGGACCTAAACCTATTAATTATCACTTATCCAGGGGATAGGTGAATATTTATGTAGAGCAGAATGGAGTCTGAAATCGCACCGGTCATTGTTGGGGACCTTTTGTGAAGGGATCCCTTACATTTTTAGGTTGACAATGCTTGGATGATTTAGGGTGGGCGGTGGACATTATGTTCTAGCACACTTCCTCTCCAGTGTTGTCCATAATTCTCTTGAGAGCCCCATTCAATTATATTGCTACAAAAAAATGTTCTTTTCAAAACTATCCTACAGATTTTTATGCTTATGGTATAGCTCCCCTAAGTGCAAGGACCAATGCTTACTCTGATCTGGACTTCAGAGCTGACAGACTCCTGTTAGGAATATGATTTTGGATTAGTCAGAATATGACATTTAGCAGTAGGAAATTAAAGTGAACGTTCAATTTGTCAGATGTGGGCGGTATGTGTGGTTGGATATTTTTTATTTTAGTGGTCAGTTAGGGAGGTCCATGTGCCAATGATATGGTAATGTGCGCTTCACAATTATGAAGGTTCACTATTGGTAATTCCCATGCACTTCATTCGGTATTCTCTAATAGAATTATGGTATTTCATTAAAATTCATTACATTAAGAAGTCCTTCCTTGGACTGTTTGATCAGTGTTTTACCTATTCTACCTTCATTTAGTATTCTTCACTGCCACCATTATGATGAGGTTCACAGCTTCTCTAGCACCACGGACTACTTAAAATAATTTACTAGATAGATCAATAAAATCCCTTAGGCTGTGTTCTCATCACATTATGTTGGGAAGAACCTGATTATACATTGCTACATCTTACATTGACTTTAGAATTCAGGTCATGTGTTTACCCGTACATGGAAATGATTTAGCAAAAATGAAGCAACCCTTTTGACTGTGATTGTGTATATATATTCTTTTCTTTTGCTCATGTTCTTTTCGGTGAAACACTAGATGGCAGACTTTACATGTGAATATATCGGCTTTAGTTTTTAACTGTAAACATTCCTCAGCGTCTGGTGTAAAGAAATACAATGTTAGGTGAACTATTAATATGTAAATATATATTTTTCTATCAATAAAATGTTTACTATTGAAAGCATTCTTTTAAGTTTTCATTTTATAAGTCAAGATGACAAGATGAAATCTAGGCTTTCTTATACCGCTGTCTTGTCTACAGAGGTAGAGTGGCATGCAGCCCCCAAGTGCTTACATTTCTCTGCTTGTTTGCCTGTTTTCAGATCTGCAATAATGTATAAATGACATTTGATGGAAATGTCTAATTTTGCAAAACACATACGCAAAGGAGACTTAGATGTCAGGTTGCCATCCTGGTGACAGCTTGGACGCGGGAAGGAAGTAATTGCATCTGTAATAGTATGGATGTGGCTGAGCACAACCTTCACTGACATCCCTGATGCTGTGTTTGGAACAAGTATTCGTCAAACTGAGAGATTGAATCCTCTTATTCTAAAGGGCAGTGAGATGAAAAAGTGAGTGAAATGTTGTCCAGGATTGGGAGATGCGCTGACAAGTGTACTGGGAGAAATGTCAGATATGTTGTGTCACTTAACACTTTTCTTTTTATAGGAATCGAGCAGCCATAACATATAATCCTGCTAATAGATATCAAATAGCTGAATTTAAACTTTGCTCTGTAATACACTTTTTTTTTTTGAGTATATGGGCTTTTCTAAAGAATTGTTTGAACTTTCTATAATTCGTAAATGTGGTAGTCTACAGTGTTTAAGAAGCAAGCAAACCTCCTGTGACTGATGCTGTACTGAGCAACTGGCGCAAAGCTAATTTGGTGCCCATTTTTAAGAGGGTCCTGGCAGAGCTGTGGAGTCGTAAAAAATAGACCAACTCAGACTCCTAAAATATATAATAAATTTGGTACAGTAGATCAATGCAATGTATGCTGAATATTATTATTTTTAATTATAATATTCTATCATAATAATGATTAAAATGTGATGCTCTCATTGTACTATAGTAAATTGATCACCTAAAGATGAGCCCTGTATGAGGGAGTCTGAGTTGGAGTCCGAGTCACAGAAATTGAGGAGTCGGTGGTTTGGCTTACCGACTCCACAACCTGGGTCCAGGGTAATTTTATATCAGTAAACTGATCCCACATCCATTGTGAGATAGATGTTCAAGAGACCTGTAAGGGGTTATGTGCAAGAGTATGTGATAGTACAACACTGCTGGCCATCACTCGTGATTTTCCGGACAAAAGTTGTGAAATGGGTTTTTATGAAGGGGTAAGGCTGGGTTCACATTACGTTTTTTGGGATCCTGTTCTGTCTGTTTTGAAGAGGACAGAACAGGATCCGTTTTTGCCTCCCATGTATCCCTATGGTGCCAGATTGGTCATAAATAGCCATCCGGTTTTGTGAATTCAGTCCAGGACCCGTTTCTGTCCTGTTTATTACCGTCCCCAAAATTGTGACTGCTCAGTTTTTGGGCTCTGGTGAGAAAACCGGACAGAAACGAATCTGGTCCAGAGCAGTTAACATGGGGGCCTATGGAGCCAGATCCGGGAAAAAAACAGAATCCTGTTCAGGATCTGGTTTTAGTGGACTGAGCATGCTCAGTACAATAAAACTGCTCTGTTCCTGTGTTACATGTGTGCTATTTTACTTTAGCAGTGTACATATACTGTTAAAGTGAAATAAAAGAAAGCAATGGTTAAAAAATAAAAAAAAATTAAATACTCACCTCTGTGTCACATGACACAGCTGATCGCTACCGGCCAATCAGGATTTAAGGTCCTTGCTGTGATCGGATGTCTTCCCGCGACACTTGATGAAGAGGTGAGCATTTTTCTCCTTCGCCTCATTGGGGGACACAGGACCGTGGGTGTTATGCTGCTGTCCACTAGGAGGCGACACTAAGCAGAATCTGCAAAAGAGTTAAGTGACTCCTCCTCTACAGCATATACAGCCTAGAGCAGGAAGTGGTTCTCCAGTTTTTTGCTTAGTGTCGAAGGAGGCACACGACCATTTTTACTCTCTATTTTTTTCATCCTTTTTTCTTCCAATGAAGAAAAGTGGGTCCGGTGTGACCCCCGGCATGCTCCTTCCTCGGCCACCCACTGTTGGGGCGCTGGGTTGACGTTGAGAATCGTTACATATGCCGTACTCCTTTCTCGGCCTCCCACTGTTGGGTTGCTGGGTTAAAGTTGAGACAGCCCAGCATAACATCCACCTTCCTCACTCCCTCGGGGTCCTGAGTTGAAGCCAGAGCTGGACTACCTGCCAGATGACGTCCCCCTAATCACCCTCTGGGTGCTTAGGCTGAGGCACCACAGGTATCAGCAGCACATGCTGCATTCTGGGCTGGGATTCTGGATGGATGCCTGCAGAAGCACAGGCTCAGAGACGACCCCCTAATCACACTATGGGTCATTAGGCTGTGGCACCACAGTTACCAGCAGCACATGCTGCATTCTGGGCTGGGATCCTGAATGGCTGCCTGCAAGAGCGCAGGCTGACAAGGAGATGAGACGCCAAAGAGCATGAGATGACCCCCTAATCACTATGGGCCATTAGACTGTGGCACTACAGGTACCAGCAGTGCAGCTGCATATCCTGCTGGGACCAGTACCGAATGTGCCAGGATCCCGGTGGGGTCTGGGTCCTCCAGCCCCTACTCAGCCCTGCACTGCTCATGCATAGTTGGGACATAGGTGTCTACCAGTCCCCCCCTCCTGCACTGCTCCCACAGCACATGGCAGAGGAAGAGGTGCCCAGCTCCCCTTGTGCTGCCCCTGCAAGTGCAGGCAGCAAGGTACCTGTGCAGTAGAGATCCGTTATGGCCCCCCTCGCGGCCATCCCTGCAGTTTCCGAAAGATTTCCGGACCTCCGCGCCGACCCCCCCCACTATTTGCGGGTCCGCAAATCACGCTAGGTCCCGGCTTCGGGCCTAGCGTGGAAGGCGCCGCCTATGCCCGCCCACCGCCCGCCCTCCGGATCGCGTCAAATGACGCTGGGCTCCACAGAGAAGGGCGGGAAGTCCCTCTGGGCGCTTGTTCTGCGCGCCCATTCAGGTTCCCGCCCCCTCTTTCCCCTGCTGACGGCGCCAAATGCCCGGGCGCCATTATAAAGCCCTGGGGCACAAACACACTGTGGGGCAGAGTGCACATATACAGTGCGGCAGGCTGTGGGGGCATATACATGACAGGCTGTGGGGGCATATACAGGAGAGCCAGCAGGGATATATTTTCCCTGCTGCAGCTCTCCTCCCCTATACATCAGAGGACAGCCTGTGGGGGCATATGCAGGAGAGCTAGCAGGGATATTCCCTTCTGCAGCTTCTCCTCTCCCTGTACACCAGGTGACAGACTATGTGAGCATATACTGGAGAGCCAGCAGGGATATATTCCTTTCTGCAGCTTCTCCTCTCCCTGTACACCATGTGTTACAGGCTATGCCATGTGTCACAATCTATGTAGGCAGGAAAGCCGGCAGGGTTTTTCCCTGCTACACTCTCTCCTCCCTCTGGATTTAATAGACGGACAGTGGGCAGACCGACATATTTCTGTCCTGAAATACTCTGTGCTGCTGCGAAGTCTATTTTATTGTAAATTTTTAACTTCATAAAATACTGCACGACGCTGTCCTCAATGAGTGTGCAGCCCCTAACAGAGCTCTCCTGACATACTCTGTGCTGCTGTTAACCTTATTTTTAACAGCTATACATAATGTCAGTGAAGAAAACATGCGTCAGATTATTCTCAAGTACGCACAGGGGAGACGTGATCCACTGGATGCACTATGGACGTAATGTGTTTATTGTGTCGTCGCAGTGACACGACTTCGCCTATGGTCATACCACATCGGAGGTGTCCCTCTTATGACACTCAACCAGCGAGCAGAGTTCCTCTGCCTAGTGCGGGTGACACACTAATAAGGCACGGTCCGGTTTTTCCTTACACCGTGTCAGCCCTGATGCCAGTACCTGTCAGAGCACATAATGCTACATCAAAATAGACAGTCATTCCGTCTGCAGATATGTCGCAGTTTATGGGAAACTGGCATGCAGCAGGATGATGGCTCCGACGTCTGATGGTTTTTTCGCAATTCAAACACAGACTTGGACCTTTATGCATCTCTGGTAGGACACCAGGACAACATATTTAGTAAAGCTCGATACTTCGAACATTAAACTGTGTCTCACAGGACGCAAGACCGTACCCATGGGACCCTCAGCACCCCATTTACCATAAGGGAGTTTTATTAGTTGGGACTCCATGGCATGTTTCGTGCGGTACCCTATGAAACACGGTTCCCCCTAGGGACACAGTCCTGCTGAACAGAACACAGCACCAGACGGTGTCTCACTCACCGTCAGCAATCCAGATTCCAACCTTTTGGGAATTAATTTAGCGGATCATCGTCTAGATGGACACAAACTCGATCAACGCACATGTAGCGATCGCAAACGACCATCCAAACTCACAACACGGGCCCCTTAACTGAGGGAGTCATATGTCGGTGCTACACGCAGAGCGTGCTTAAACATTCTATTCCAATTTCCTTGTAGTCCCTACCAAGTGCGTGCGGTACGTCCTGTGCTGGACTGAAACAGCTAGACAAAATGCCTGGGACAGATTTTTCCACTCAGATTCTCTCCGCTCCATGATAATTTTCCAGGGAACACGGAGAATACCTTGTACCCCTAGATATACAGGATGTATACCTGCATGTTTTCCCTTGAAGCCACTTATCATATTTACATTTTGCAAGGACCATCCTAATTGTGGCGCCTCCGTCCACGCTTGTTACAGTTCCTGAAGAGGTCACAAAGGTTACGGCAGTCGCCTGGTTTTCCTGCGTTCCAGGGACGTGGTCAATCTTCCATGCCTGGACAATTTACCCATCAAAGCACGACCTTCAGAAATTAAGAACGCAGCGTTTCTATTACGGTGAACACTTTATTAAGACTTGTTTGGCTGGTCATCCTCCACAAGTCTACACCAGTTTTCACTGCAGTCTCTAGTATTTTCGGAAGGCGGTTCAATACTTCCATATTCAGACTTCTCCGAGAATAGGCATGGGCACTCCAACTAGAAGTCTGCACTCTCCTTCAACTCAGGCCTTCCAGAGCTGACATGACGGTCAGAGGCAGGACGGTTGCAGCACAGGTAGCCATTACTCTGATGCACCTGCTCCTCAGGCCTCCCCAGTTATCCATGCTCACGTCATGAGATAAGATTATACGATCAGTTATCAGGAGGTGTCATCTTCCAGTACCAGCCATGTAGTATCTCCTGCGGTGACTCAGCCACTCACTAGTACGCAGGGGAAGTATTTTCTTCTGCCAAGTTGAAGGGTACTATTCACCGACATGAATCAGACAGAATGAGGTGCGCTGTACCTCCATCTCAACACTCGGAACGATTGGTCCTGATCGGGTCAGCAATACCCATCATCCTTTCAGAGATTTGGGCGAGATTCCGAACACTGAAGATTTTATCTCTTCTTCTGGCCGCCCGCCAATTTCAGAAGGCCAGCTGATGATGCCACGGCTGTGGCATATGTCGATTCACTAGAGCGAATCCCGCAGTTCCCAGGCAATGAAGGAAGTTTACCACATTCTTCACTAGGCGGACGGAATTCACGAACTCAGTACTATCGGCCGTTACTCTACCGCTTGTAGATGATTAGGAAAAACAGTTCCTCCGTCGCCGAGAAATTACCTCAGATTAGGGTTCCTACATCCAGATGTCTTCAAACAAAGCTGACATCACTGGAGAACTCCTGAAGTATCCGTAATGGTGTCACACCTCGTTGCCAAGGTTCCTAGCTTCATAGCCGGGTCCCACGACCCACAGTCATGGATGGCGGACTGACTGGTCCTGGACTGGACCCAATTCCAACTCCACTACATTTGCTCCAGGTTTCCACTATCCCAAGTTAGTGAAGATATTCAAACTGGACTGTCAGCAACTCATCCTTGTGGCCACACACTGGCCCAAGCGCGATTGGTATGCCGATCTCGTCCACTTCATAGTAGACGTGCCATGACACCTACTGGATCGTCCAGACCTGCCCCCTCAAGGCCATCTTACCATCATGATTCATCGACTCTAACTTCGACGATGTGACCCTGGAGACCCGGGTGTTCACAGAATGGTGTCGCGACCTCAATCCGAGCACGGACACCGGTTTCAGAAGAGATAGCCCATCAATATGGGAAATCTTTTTCCTTTCTTCTCGTGGTTTTTTTTTTTTCACCTTAGCACTGTTCCTTCCCAAGGGTTCCCAATTCCATCCAATCGGATCTACACTCACGACTGTCCTTATGTCCTTTCAAAGGACAAGCTTCAACCCTTTTCATTCTCTCTCAACAACGTCTTGCTGCCAGGCCTCAAGTAACATCCTTCAAGGAGTTTTTGCCGACCTGTTCCGCCCAATCAAAGTCTACTAGAACCGTGGGTCCTGACCCTCGTTCTCACGGCTGTACGCTACCCACATTTTAAGCCATGAACGAAAATTCCCTTCGTCTTCTCACACAGGGGGTTGTTTTTTGGATGGCAATTACCTTTCTCCGCAGAGTCTTAAATTTGCAGCGTTTTCATGTAAATCACCTTTTTTTCTGGTTTTCCACCCAGACGAGGTTGTCCTACGTCCAGTTGGTTTTTTTCCCAAGTTGGGGGTGTCCTTTTTTGTCCGCCTACCTGAATATATATTTCTGACGGCGCTAAGTCCCGCCAGTTCATCGGGCCAGACGGCTCGACGTTTCTAGAGCTCCGTCAGAGCCCTGCACATATCCTCGCCCAGACCAGTTTCCTTTAGAAACCTCTTTTTCTTCTCCCAGAAGGATAACGCAGCAGGCAGGCCGGGCTCTACAGATACTTTGATCAGATGGCTTAAATCCACCTTCCAGGAACCATTCTTCCATGGTGCTGTATCCTTTCCGGCTGCGGGCACAGCACATTCTACTATGACCACCAAAACCTACTGGGCTTCTGAGCTATTAGGCACCAGGAGTTAGCACAACAAGTGTGTAAGGTAGTCACGCGGTCAGCATGCACAGGCTTACCAAGCGCTTTAGTGCTCTCAGTCCTCGGCAAATGCAATCTGGGGCACCGTACCCTCCAGGCGGCAGTAGCCCACCTGTAGGTGCATTGTTATTTTTATCAGTAGGGATTTTCCATTGCTGTTCCCGCCCAGGGACTGCTTTAGGACGTCCCACGGTCCTGTGTCCCCCAATGAGGCGAAGGAGAAAAGGGGAATTTTGTGTACTCACCGTAAATTCCTTTTCTCTTAGCCTCTAATTGGGGGACACAGCACCCACCCTGTTGCCCATTTCGGGCCATAACTAGGTTCTCATCTTACTCCTGAGAGGTTATATAGCTGCCTGTTTATTTTACAGGCCTGCTTATACTGTTATTACGTAGTTGCCTGTTCGGTTACACGTTTTATCTTACTGTTATTATGTGGCTGCCTGTTTACTTAACAGGCCTTATTTTACTGTGATTCTTGTCTTTCTTCTGTTAATTCTCCTACTGCTTTAGCACAAAACTGGAGAACCACTTCCTGCTCTAGGCTGTATATGCTGTAGAGGAGGAGTCACTTAACTCTTTTGCAGATTCTGCTTAGTGTCGCCTCCTAGTGGACAGCAGCATAACACCCACGGTCCTGTGTCCCCCAATTAGAGGCTAAGAGAAAAGGAATTTACGGTGAGTACACAAAATTCCCCTTTTTTTTTTAAAATTCCCATTGCTTTCTTTTATTTCACTTTTAGGAGTGTATGTTACACTCCTAAAGTGAAAGTATACTTGCCTGTGCTTTGCAGGCTCGGCTCCTCACAGTTCTTTCTGTCAGTCCGGATCCTTCAAAATCCCGGATCCGGACTACCAAATGGCATCTGGAGGTACAAATCCATTCCTGTCCATGTGGTCCTGCAAAAAACAGGATCCCCACGGACAGGAACAAACCGTGGTGTGAACCCTAAGTAGAAACGTGGATTGAGGGATAGCTGTGGATATTGTGTTTCTGGACTTTGCAAAAGCATTTGCTACTATCAAAGATGATTGATTTGTGAATTTAAGATTATAGGTTATTATAGATCTGTAATTGGAATAAAAGTGTCTCAAAGAACACACCCAGACCAGTTGTGAATGACTGCAGCTCTGAAAGGGCTGCGGTTATAAGTGACGTACTCCAAGGTTTGTTGCTAAGTTGGCTATTGTTCAACTTAGCATCTTATATATCATTAAGAAATATAAACAGGGTTTTCTATTTGCAGATGACAAGCTATGTAGTGTAGTGCAGTCCATAGAGGATGTTCATACGTTAGAACAAAAAAAATAGGTCAGTTTCTACTGATCCACCTGGGAGGATCATGATCCTAATGTCTAAGAAATCAATTTCATTTGCATGATATTTAAATGTGAGGTGGATGTTGAAGCTGTTGGAGTTGAGCCGCGCCCAAACTCCTCTAGTTCGAGCTCGGTACCCCCCCAGACAACTAAGACATCGTCAATATAACGATGCCAGCACTGCACATGGGAGGAGGCGCACGCGCCCTCGCTGAAAACCTCCCTCTCCCAATAGCCAAGAAAGAGGTTTGCGTACGAAGGCGCGCACGCCGCCCCCATGGCAGTGCCCCGTTGCTGGAGGAAGAACCGGTCGTCGAAAATGAAGAAGTTGTGGGTTAGCACAAACTCCAACAACTCCAACACCAACCTCCACAAATCCTCCTCCCAATTACTCATCCGTAGATAGTATTCAACCGCCCGTAGGCCATCTCTGTGCCCAATATTAGTGTACAGAGATTCAACATCTATAGTCGCCAGCAGTGCTCCACCCTCCAAGGTTAATCCATCTAATCTCCTCAGGACGTCCGTAGTGTCTCTGACATAGGAGGGCAGCGTCTCCACAAGTGGATGCAGATAGTACTCAATAAATTTACATATAGGGTCGCATAGCCCCCCTATGCTAGAGACAATCGGACGCCCCGGAGGTGCAGTTGGATGTTTGTGAATTTTAGGTAGCATGTAGAAGGTGGGCACTACTGGCGACTTGGTTAGAAGACCATCTCTGATTTTCTTCGGGAGGGTTCCAAATTCAACTGCCCTGTCAAGGATTGAGACCAGTTCTAGTTGAAACCCCCCAAGAGGATTGTTCGGTAGTGTGCAGTAGTAGTCTCTGCTCTTCAGATGTTTGCGTACCTCCTTCACATAAAGCAAAGTTGGCCAGATCACCACATTCCCGCCCTTATCCGCCGGTTTTATTACCACATCTTTCAGCTCTTGCAATTCTTCAATTGCTTTCCTATATTTCAACGTTATATTGTGTTTGACTTTTTTTCTCCCCAGTTTTCCCAGGTCGTTGAGAACTAGCTGGTTAAAGATTTCTACTTGTGGGCATGTGGAAAAGGGCGGGAATGTGGTAGATTTAGGGTAGGCCGATTTAGGAAATTTACCTTGAGTCGCAAAGACTGTATCACCACTGTTCACCCCTTCCAACTCCTCCAGAATACTTAGGGCTTCTACCTCCATGTTATATAGTGACAACGGGTTGTTCCTCTTCTTGGTATGCAGCTTACGAAGGACCACTTTTCGCAGGAAGAGGCTGAGATCCTTAGTTACTGTGAAAGAATCCATAAAGTTAGTAGGAACAAAAGTCAGCCCCAAAGCCAAAACCTCCCTCTGGTCATTTGTCAATTGATGACCAGAAAGGTTCATTACTTTTAGTGTGTTGTTCCGTTCCCCCTCTCTACCACTACTGGATTCAATCCAGGGCCTCATCTTATTGGGTTCCCTGCTTCCAACATTTTTTGCTCCTGCCCTTGTTAGAGGTCCTAATCGTCCACTATCAGAAGGAATCAGATCCTCTTCAACTGATGATAGTGATGAAAGGGAATTACTAATGGGGAGAGGATTCGGTTGTGGTTCTGCAGGTGTTGGTGCTGGTTTTTTTGGTTTTTTCCCATATCCACTCCTCCATTTGAAAACCTTCCCACTCTTATAATCAGCAAGGTCACGCTGATATTTCTTGGTCTTTGTGGATATTATTTCTTTCTCCCATTTAGCAAAATCTTTATCTAGAGATTCATTAAGAATCTTCCACTCCTCAGGAGTTAACATGGTGTGGAGTTTGTCCTGTGCCTCTGATATACCCTCCTCAATGGTCTTGATGGTCTTGCCATTTAGTTGTATCAGGAGGCCCATGAAGCCGTTAGAACATTGTGTAGCCACCTCCTCCCATTGCGCTTTAAACGCACCATCAGTGGGGATGAAGGATGGGAAGACTTGCACCCGGAGACCCCTGGGTACAAGTCCTCGCTCCAGATACCTCTCCATAAATGCACGGTTCCACCACACCCTGGTCTTCTGGTGCAAAAGATTCCTCATACCACCTATTGTCTCCTCCACATCCCTGGTGCCACTAGTATGTGGTGCCTCCCCCTCTGCACCAAACACTTGGTCGAGTTTAGTGAGCCACGTGCTTTCACGGGCTCGATGGTCCATAGTTCCCTGTTGAGCTGTGAACCGACACAGAAAAAGGTTTAAGACAAATATATAGGGAAACATCTTGGACTCACATGTTTAGCTACTCAAAAATGCATTGAAAACCTGAGAACTGAGTTGTATTGCTGTAACCCAGGTATAAACAAGTAAAGAGAATCCACCAAATTGCAAGTGCACAAATTTATTATATTAATAGTGGATCAATAAAAATACTGAGGGACATCACATAAAACCAAGGGAGATTACAAAGGGGGTTGAACCGGTCACAGACCGCCACAGAAAGGTACAGTTACAGGCAGTGAACATCTATCAAGGCATACAGCATGGTACAATATCAATGTATATAATATATCATAAAACCAAGTTGTCAGCCTAGTACCAAGCCCACAACTCACCCACACTGTGGGGTTATGACACGTGTTCAGGGACAGACCCCCCCCCCCCCCCCCAGGCTATAGAATAGCAGCCCTCAGCCGCCACAGAAATTGGCACATTCATTAGAAGTGCCAATTCTTGGCACTTAAACAAAACCAATGGATGATGTTCCAACGATGTTCCAATGATCCGCGCTGCTGTGGGGAAACCAGAACCACAAAAGGTCTGATGCAATGATGTGTTTATTTCCGACGTGTTTCGGAGCTCACTTTTCTCCTTTAGTTGTACCGTCGGAACGCGTTGGAAATAAATACATAATTGAATCAGATGTTTTGTAGTTCTGGTTCCCTACAGCAGTGTGGATCATTGGAACACTGTTCCTTGGATTTGTTTATGCGCCATGTTGCACATGGAAGTGTGGATCTAGCGGCAGCTGTACTACCGTATACATTGGTTGTGGGTTTACACAACCAGCTCAGGTGAGCAACTACAATCATTTATTATCCCCTTTTTATTGAGATGAGACCCTATGCGCCTTTTGTCTCTCTAAATTCTTGGCTTTTAACTCAGCTCTTCCCATGGTGTGGTGGCATTGGGGTGATGGAAGGGGTTAATGAAAGCTGAGTATTGACAGCTTGTCATTAAGCCCAGATTGCCCACGTTCAGGTCTTGATCCTGTGAGTAAATTAGTTAACAAACATTGCAGAGAAAAATGTTTTATTTGAAATAAATCATACATAGAACCCTCATTTTCCTATCAACCCAAAAAAAACTCTCCAACAATAATGCACAACGCTGGTCCCACGAAGCACACTCGGCTCTGCTGCATCCAGAGATTGCAATGATGGAACAAACATCCTCCTGCTCCAGTATCTGCGACTGACCCTGGGGATCTTTGCAGCAGTGAACTCAGGTGATCCTGCTGCCGGATTGCAGGACTGCTGATTGGTTGCCATGACAGCCAGGGGTTTGCTGAAGATCTCCATGACTGTCTTGACTGTTCTCATATGAAAGCTAGCAGAATGTATAGTACAAGTGATTACATGATCGTAGGTTCAAGCCCTCTAAGGGGACTAACAAATACAATAAGAAATGTAAAAAATATATACTAGATGGAGGCCTGATGCTATTGCATCAGCAGGGTAGTGACGTCACGATGGGGGCAGATTCTGTGGCGCTGGGAGTGGTGGCCATCTTTCCCCCACCGTGCATTCTCTCCCCTCTCCCGCTCTCTTTCCCCTAATAAGCTCCCTTCTTTGAGCTCTGTTCCCCTGTGCACTCTCCTCTCGTATGCTCTTTTTCAAGTTGTC
>JARQOC010000004.1:291697375-291723054 GCA_033576535.1 Allobates femoralis | reverse complement strand
TAATGTTGCCATCCACAGGTCAGTTCTTGTATTATAGGTATTTGCATAGTATGACAAATTGTTAATGTGGGGGTAGTTAGGGCAAAAGCTGCAAGGAAGTGGCCATCTTAGAAAGTAGTTAGTGTGTGGAGGCAGTGAGAAGAGGTACAGATAGGCTTGCCGGGCCTGAGCAAAAGTAACAGATGAAACTGGCTTGTATGAAAACTTCTTGGCATCTGGTGTTAGGAAAGCATCTTAAAGCCCCCTTCCATATAGTAGAAGTAAGACAAGGATTCACAGGGGAAGAGAGTCATGGAGCCAAAAGCTACAGAGAGACTGGTCTGGGAATTCCTAAGACAGCAAGCAGGAAGGAAGGAAGGAACAATATCAATGTACACTGTGCCATGAACATAGTTTCGGGAAGATTTTATACCTCATATAATGCGAAGATACAGTATGTGATGAAACAGGAATGTTGAGTAAAGTTATATTTGAAGAAAATTGCTTGGTGCCCGCTGAATTATGTGCGATGGCTGCCAAAGATGAGGAATCAAGGAAGTCCGACCTCTGGGCACTGGGGTCTGGGTGGTGGGGGAGATAGAAAGAGAGGGTGCAAATCTAAGTGTAGATTATAAAGTATGGTGATAGATAATAGGTTTTGTGCTCACCCTTTTGATGTCTTTATTTTCTCGTGTAACAATTCCTTGTGGTCACTTGGTTGATCCACTCTTTAGTGTGCTTGCCTCCTGGTTTGCAGCTACGTCCCTGAAATGACAGAGCTCCCTGCCCGGAGTCTGTTAGGTGTGTCCACAGAAAGAGATTATCTGGTGTATAGACGAGCGCTCCCAGGTTCAGAAAGACACCATCCAGATTCTTCTTATTTTCCAAAGAAGTAATTTATTCCATCAGTAATGTAGTGGAGAACATACAACGCGTTTCGGCTTTACACTAAGGATAAGCCTTCCTCAGGTATACATGTGTACTAATATTTTGTCTTTATATAGGGTCTGAGCTCTTAGATAATTAAACTAATTATGCTAATTGCTAGGTCAGGTTGCCTGGTTAATGAGAAATCCCTGATTGCTTCTCCTTAATTCTCTGGGAGACTTCTGTTTTTTTCTATATCTATAAATAAAGTGTATATTTCTATTTCTATATTTAAGTGCATAATAATTAGTGAAAAATAAAAGTTATATGTTCATAATAAAACAACTCAATAAAAAATTATACAATAAATTACATTAAAATCTATGTCTTCATAATATAACGACATCATTATTCATTTTAAAACCATTTTTCTATTGAAGTACTGCCATCTCAATGCAAGCATGCTTTCATAGATCTAATGGGTTATCTAGATGTATTATCTACATGTATACATCTGATTTTCTAAATATGCTGTAAAAATGTCTGAAACACTTCCCTCGTTTGTCCTCCATATTTAACAAACTAATTCCAAATCTATCTTGTTGTTAAAATTATTTATAGAGTGGGACCAACTTCTCTGTCTTAGTTTATATATAGTCGGGTGTTAGAACCGACTTCCATGCCGTCCATTACATTATTGCAGTTGATTTAAGGATTGCGCCACCCGACTCTCTCATTTTCCAGAGGTATACACCGGTCATCAAATGGACTTTAACTCAACCTCAGGTAAAGATGTTATAGGCAGCCTTATAGATCACCGATGGGGAGGAAGGTAAAGAAGTTTATATATCATTATCACCTAAGTGAGGTCTTAAGTTCTTTTAAAGAGATGGTAATCATTAGATTTTATTGTTTTATATGATCGTATGACACTATATATTTTCAATTTTATCATTTAATCTATCAGGATAGAGGGTTCGTAATCTGTACATCCAAAACGCCTCTTTCCTATTTAGCTGCTGTATTCGGTTAGGGGCATCTAAAGGAATCTGTTCTATGGGAGTTATTTTTATTTTAAACTCTCTCTTATGTGTTATCAGCAAATGGCGTGAGAGACTATGTTTTAAATAGCCCACTTTTGCATTATGTCTGTGGGCGTTCAGTCGTGTTCGGACCATTTGCGTGGTCCGACCTACGTACTGTAGCCCGCAGCTGCAGGTTATTACATATACAACAAAATTGCTTGTACGGTTCAGATGGTTTTGTAAAGGAAAGATTTCTCCAGTGCTATTAGATTTTATATTCTGTTCCCCATGTGTGATAGTACTGCAGCATTGGCATTTTTTTTGGTAACATCTGTATGACCCTTTTTTCACTGTCTGCTCTCCTGAAACTAAGAGACCCTGTTTTTTCAAGTTTACTAGTGGTTTTTTTAGGCGGCTTGGTGCCACTATATTTTTTATTGTTATTCCTCTTCGAAATGTGATCCCCGGTTTTTCAGGGAGGATTTCACGTAGAAGAGGGTCTTGTCGGAGAATAAAGTAATTCTTTTGTAAAATGTCCCTAATTTCTTTATTATTTTTGTTGTAGGCGGTGATAAAGTTATAGTGCCATTTATTTTCACCGGATTTCAGCAGCTTATTTTCAAGTGGTTTTTCTGTCTGATTTAGTGTGCACATATTTGAATCATACTTTTTTACTTTTAAACATTGTTCTTGTATTTTTTCTAGATTAATTTTGTATGCTTCGTTTATCAATTTTTTTGGGTATTGTTTTTCCAAAAATCTTTTTGTTATGATTTTGGATTGTTCCTTATAATCAAGTAATTCAGTATTATTTTTCCTTATGCGATGGTACTGACTATATGGAATATTATTTTTCCACTTTTAGTAGTGTGCACTTTTATAATCAAGATAGCCGTTTACGTCTACTTTTTAAAAAAATGTTTTGGTGATGATTCTTCCATTTTTATGACTGATTTCTAGATCAAGATAAGTGGCTTTTTCCGGATCTATGTTAGAAGTGAAGGATATTCTCCAATCGTTATTGTTTAGTTCAGCAATTAATTTATCTGCGGTTTTCCTTTCTCCTTTCCATATGATAATCAAATCATCAATATAGCGTCTGTACAGTAAAATATTATTTTTATATTTCATAGATGTAAGTGGCGACAGGGACTCGAATAGCCCCATGAACAAGTTTGCAAAACTTGGGGCTACCCGAGTCCCCATCGCGGTACCAAGACGCAGTAGAAAGACTTGCCCCTGGAATTCAAATAGGTTGTGTTTCAAGATAAAATTTAAACCGGATCGGAGGAATTCAACTTGTTTTGCTGGCATCTTCTCGTCACTTTGTAGAAAAAATTCCATTGCATTTATACCCAATAAATGGTCGATATTAGAGTATAGTGCATTGACATCTAAGGTGATAAACAATTGATCCACCCCCCATTCTATTGGTTGAAGTTCTTGAATAAGTTGAGAGGAGTCTCGTAAATAAGATGGTAATGCTTTTACATAGCTTTGCAGATGTAAGTCGATAAAATGAGAAAGGTAACTCGTCAAGGAATTTATCCCGGAAATAATTGGTTGACCCGGGGGATGTAAAGAGTCCTTATGCAGCTTCGGTAGATGATAAAAGAAAGCCATAGCATAACTTTTATTGGTTAGAAACCCTTTTTCTTTTTTAGTGATTATTCCCTTTGAAAATGCTTCATTGGTGAGTTTATGATAATCCTTAGAAAACGTTTCTGAAGGATCCGTATCTAATTTAACATAATATTTTGTGTCTGAGAGAATACTGAATGCCTCTTTTAATTATCTAAGAGCTCAGACCCTATATAAAGACAAAATATTAGTACACATGTATACCTGAGGAAGGCTTATCCTTACTGTAAAGCCGAAACGCGTTGTATGTTCTCCACTACATTACTAATGGAATAAATTACTTCTTTGCAAAATAAGAAGAATTTGGATTATGTCTTTCTGGACCTGGGAGCGCTCGTCTATACACCAAAGATGAGGAATGGAACTAGTTGCAGCCGGCAGCCTACAGGTGGCCAAGATGATGGAGACAGAGAAGGTTTCACGGTGAATGCTAGAATGTATGGGCTATTTCCCGGTTACTGCATGGGCTTAAACAATCACAAACGCCCACTTTCTGTGATAGCATCTGTGATTGGCTCTTGCGCCCCTCACCCATTGTGCCTTCATGGTTGCCATAGGTAACAAACCTGACACTATAGTAGTGTAAAAATAGATAAATCATTTAAAAAAATTATGTAAAGCTTCATTTTATTTTTGATTCCTAGCGCAGATAAAGCGAACAGCTATGGGGGGTGGCAGCCACCCCTAGCTGCCTGTATTTACCTTGGCTGGCAATCAAAATACAGAGAAGCCCATTATTTTTTTTAATTACATAAGTAAATAATTGAAAAAAATGTGTGGGCTTCGCCCTATTTTTGATAGCCAGCTAAGGTAAAAACCATATATAAAGGAAAAAAGAAAAAAAACCGCTTCACGACCGCGCTGTCATCAAAGATAATAAATCCACGTGCCCATGGACTCCGAGCAACTCTTTATTCCACTGTAAACTCTACGCGTTTCGTGTACACACTGTACACTTCCTCAGGAGTTGAAGTTAAGGTAAGTTCAACTCCTGAGTAAGTGTACAGTGTGTACACGAAACGCGTAGAGTTTACAGTGGAATAAAGAGTTGCTCGGAGTCCATGGGCACGTGGATTTATTATCTTTGAGGACAGCGCGATCATGAAGCCGGTTTTTTCTTTTTCCCTTTATATATGATCTGCTATACCGGTGGATTGCTGCAGTTCTGTGGATGCTGTGGATTTTACTTGGAGGTGCATATGGTTGTTGTGTCTCACACAACCAAACCAGGTGAGTGGATCCATATAGGAAATTTTAGTACATACAATTGAGATAAGACCCTATAGTGTGCTTTCTTCCCCTCTATTAAGGTAAAAACCAAGCAGCTGGGGCTGGTATTCTTAAAGTGGCGAGGCCCATAGTTATTGGGCACTCCCCCAGGCTAAAGAATAGCAATCCACAGCTGCCCCAGACATTGGCGCATTCATTAGAAGCACTAATTCCTGGCACTTTACCCAGCTCTTCCTAATGACTTAGCATGGTCGAATCAGGGTGATTGAAGATTTTAATGACAGTTGTGTATTGACAGCTGTCATTAAGCCCAGATTGATAATGTTCAGGTCTCTACGAAACCGGCACATTATCTGTGTGAGGAAATAGTTAATAGCACAACACACAGAGAGAAATCCTTAATTTGAAATAAATCACACAGACAACCCTCGTTTTCCCATTTATTAACCCACAAATAACCCTCTGACGATAATCCACAAAAATGGTCCCACAAAACTCACTCAGCTGTGCTCAGGGCTGCCACTAGGAATTTCAGGGCCCCTAACAGGCAAACTTTTGGGCCACCCCCCCAGGACACCACCCCAGCTCCGCCTCCAAACAAGCTCTGCCTCCTCACCAGTTCCACCTCCTCCCCAGCTCCGCCTCCACTCCTCAAACTTTCCGCAGTTCCAACTTCCACCGCCCACTATTGGAAAAACTCCACTTTTGCACCAGGTCCTCACTAATTACACATTAGGCTACTTTCACAATCTGCGTTTACAAAACGACACAAAAAAATGCACGGAAAACACAGGAAAAGCTTTGGCAGTAGTATTTGTAAACAAAATCCCTGTCAAGAAGTTTTTTAGTGTTTTAGTGTTGGTTTTACAGCGTTTTTGATTAAGGTTTTTTTGCGTTTTTGGGGTGCGAGTTTACTGCATTTTGACCTTATTTTCCCTGCTGGTATTCATTCTCTTTCTCCCTCTTTCTCCTCCTCTCTCTCTCCCCTCTCCCCAAATCGATTATAGTACATTCTCCCGTAGACAATATGTGTCCTATGGTAAAACGCAGCTCTGCGTTTTGAAAAGAACTGACATACTAATTTTTTTCAAAAGGCAGGAAACCTGCACAAATTTCACTTTCTGCACACCAATTAAACCAATGTCTCTGTACAGCGTTTCCTGTTTCATATTTTTTTTGCAGGGAAACAAAAACGCAGCTTTATATTTGCATACATGAACATGACACCATGGTAAAAACACACCACAAAACCGCAGCAAAAACGCTATAAATATATGCAGTGTGTTAACATAGTCTAACAGTTCTCATCAAACAGCAGATCACATATAAACATAGCTATCAGATTGTTTGCCAAAAGATATTGTGTGCTGTGTCTCTCCCCCCGTGCATTATGTCTCTCTCCCATGTATGCCATCTTCTCCCCCTGTGTGCCATCTCTAGCCCCCACTCGAGTGGTCTTCTAGTCCCATGCACTGTCTCTCCCCTGTGCGCTGTGTCTCTTATCCCCCTTGAGCTGTCATCTCCTGTGCGCTGTGTCTTTTGCCCCCCCGAGCTGTCTTCTCCTGTATGCTTTCTCCTCCTGTGTGCTTTGTCTTTTGCCCCCCCGAGCTGTCTTCTCCTCCTGTGTGCTTTCTCGTCCTGTGTGCTGTGTCTCTTGCCCTGCTTGAGCTGTTTTCTCATCCTGTGTGCTGTGTCTCTTGCCCCCTTGAGCTGTTTTCTCCTCCTGGGTGCTGTGTCTCTTTCCCACCTTGAACTTTCTTCTCCTCCTGTATGCTGTGTCTCTTGCCCCCACCCGAGCTGTCTTCTCCTCCTGTGTGCTTTCTCCTCCTGTGAGCTGTCTCCCCCTTGTAAATGGTGTCTCTTGCCCCCTTGAGCTGTCTTCTCCTGTGTGCTTTCCCCTCCTGTGCGCTGTGTCTCTTGCCCCCCCCTTGAGCTTTCTTCTCCTGCGTGCTGTATCTCCCCTGTGCACTGTGTCTCTTGCCCCACTTGAGCTGTCTCTTCCTGTGCATTGTCTCTTGCCCCCCTTGAGCTGTCTCCTCCTGTGTGCTGTGTCTCTTTCCCCCTTGAGCTGTCTCCTCGTGTGTGCTGTGTGTCTTGCCCCCCCACTTGAGCTGTTTTCTCCTCGTGTGCTGTCTTTCCCCTTGTGAGTGGTGTCTCTTGCCCCACTTGAGCTGTCTTCTCCTCCTGCGCACTGTGTCTCTTGCCCCCCTTGTGCTATCTTCTCCCCACGTGAGTAGTGCTGCAATGAGCGCAGCCTCCAATTGCTGGCAACTTATGAATACTAGTAAGCCAGCAGCAGATCTGGCTTAATAGTGGACAGTTGAACGCTCTTCTCATCACACATGGGGAGAAAGTAGCGAATTGGGAGGCCAAGAGACACAGCACACAGAGGAGAAGAGAGAAATGAAGGGCTTGGGACACCATCGGCAGGCAAGGCAGGGTTACACCTAGTGTCTTAGTACATCCCCTTTAAGATGCACGATTTTAATTACATTAGGGCATTTTCCCATTCCACATTTCACAGTTGCAGTCCAGAGGGTGAGACAGGACCCAGAACAGGTGAGAGAGCTCTGTAAATAGCTTCTGGGCTTATGATATCATAGCTATGGAATCAAACTAATGCTTTCACGTATTTTCCTTTTAGACCAGGGACAGCTTTTGATATCTTACTAATATTTCTTAGATTCCTATACATAAGATGAAATATATTCACACAGCCATTTTGGCAATTCCAGGTTTTGTGGTGTGCAGTGGATTTATTGGTTTAATAATTACATGTATTTCTGAAGCTAGCACCCACTATATAAAAAAGAGGAGTGCGCTCATAATTGTTTTCACACATATATACACAGACACACACATATACACACTGCACACACACACACCCACACATATATATACATAAATAAATAAACAATACAAAAAGTAGAATCAGCACAAAAAATTGTAGAAAACGGGTGCAATACTTCCTGTGGCACGGCTCAACTGCAGCAAGACAAAGAATCCAAAAAAACAGGCAGCACTCCAAATCACAGTTGTGAAAAAAGCAGCTTTACTCAAGCCATGTGATACAACGTTTCAACCTTTCGGTTTTCATCAGGCATCTGATCCTTCTGTGTAGAGCTAGTGCACTAAATCCCTCACAGTTTCCCCATCTGAGGGTGACACCCGGGTGCTGTGTGATCAGAGACTGTCGGCTCTAGAAGACAGAGCAGATTCTTTGCAATCACAATGGGGAATAATTCTCAATAGCGTCGTGAAGTTTACAGATTAATGAGCAGCAAAAGAAAGTCATGCAATCTGCCACAGATAAATCCGAATGCCTCGGACCCTTGTTGGGCACATTTCCTTATATCTCCCCATGGCTGGAGACAGGTACATGACCCCCCAAATATTGGGAATCTATTATATAATCACGAATGGGTTTTTTGCCCCTTCTGAGTCCGCTCTCGCTGCGAGTCAGTGTCGTCATGTGGATACGTGCGAAGCATTGGCCGCGCAGCGGCCATTGCGAGCAGTTCTAAGGCGACTCGCTATGCCCGCGCAGCGGGCATGGCGAGTCGCCTTAGCAGCGCGAAGCATTGGCCGCGAAGCGGCCATTGCGAGTCAGAGACTCGCACTTCACGGACGCCATATTGGATCTCCCACCCGCCACACACCACTTGGGCACATTACCGGCATTACCTCCTGCCGGTTACACTGCTGCACACTCCTCCCCCTCACTTCAGCGACTCGCACTTCACGGACGCCATATTGTATCTCCCACCCGCCACACACCACTTGGGCACATTACCGGCATTAGCTCCTGCCGGTTACACTGCTGCACACTCCTCCCCCTCACTTCAGCCGCCCGCTACCACTGCTGACGAGTCACGACTCTGTGCGCAATGCCGCCCGCACGCCCGGCCTACGCTCCTCAACTGCCTCAACCCTCCGGCCCTTTGCCTCACGCCCAGCAGGAGGCCAAGTGGCCCCTCACACACGAACACCGCTGCTGCCCAGCCTGCACGGAGGGAGCGAGGTATGCAGCCCTGTCCTCTCCCCTCCAGCCTCCCCTCTGCCTCAGCCTCCCCTGTGCCTCAGCCTCCCCTGTGCCTCTGCCCTTCAGCCTCCCCTTTGCCTCTGCCCTCCAGCGTCCCCTGTGCCTCTGCCTCCCCTGTGCCTCTGCCTCCCCTTCGCCTCTGCCCTCCAGTCTCCCCTCTGCCTCCCCTCTGCCTCTGCCCTCCAGCCTCCCCTGTGCCTCTGCCTCCCCTGTGCCTCTGCCTCCCCTGTGCCTATGCCTCCCCTGTGCCTCTGCCCTCCAGCCTCCCTGTGCCTCTGCCTCCCCTGTGCCTCTGTCCTCCAGTCTCCCCTGTGCCTCTGCCTCCCCTGTGCCTCTGCCTCCCCTCTGCCCTCCAGCCTCCCCTGTGCCTCTGCCTCCCCTGTGCCTCTGCCCTCCAGTCTCCCCTGTGCCTCTGCCCTCCAGCCTCCCCTGTGCCTCTGCCTCCCCTGTGCCTCTGCCTCCCCTGTGCCTCTGCCTCCCCTGTGCCTCTGCCTCCCCTCTGCCTCTGCCCTCCAGCCTTCCCTGTGCCTCTGCCTTCCCTGTGCCTCTGCCTCCCCTGTGCCTCTGCCTCCCCTGTGCCTCTGCCTCCCCTGTGCCTCTGCCTCCCCTGTGCCTCTGCCTCCAGTCTCCCCTGTGCCTCTGCCTCCCCTGTGTCTCTGCCTCCCCTGTGCCTCTGCCTCCCCTCTGCCCTCCAGCCTCCCCTGTGCCTCTGCCTCCCCTGTGTCTCTGCCTCCCCTGTGCCTCTGCCCTCCAGCCTCCCCTGAGCCTCTGCTCTTCAGCCTCCCCTCTGCCTCCCCTGTGCCTCAGCCTTCCCTGTGCCTCTGCCCTCCAGCCTCCCCTGTGCCTCTGCCTCCCCTGTGCCTCTGCCTCCCCCTTTGCCTCTGCCTCCCCCTTTGCCTCTGCCCTCCAGCCTCCCCTATGCCTCTGCCCTCCAGCCTCCCCTGGGCCTCTGCTCTTCAGCCTCCCCTGTGCCTATGCCCTGCAGCCTCCCCTCTGCCTCTGCCCTCCAGCCTCCCCTGTGCCTCTGCCTCCCCTGTGCCTCTGCCTCCCCTGTGCCTCTGCCTCCCCTGTGCCTCTGCCTCCCCTGTGTCTCTGCCTCCCCTGTGTCTCTGCCTCCCCTGTGCCTCTGCCTCCCCTGTGCCTCTGCCTCCCCTGTGCCTCTGCCCTCCAGCCTCCCCTGTGCCTCTGCTCTTCAGCCTCCCCTCTGCCTCCCCTGTGCCTCAGCCTCCCCTGTGCCTCTGCCCTGCAGCCTCCCCTGTGCCTCTGCCCTCCAGCCTCCCCTGTGCCTCTGCCCTCCAGCCTCCCCTGTGCCTCTGCCTCCCCTGTGCCTCTGCCTCCCCTGTGCCTCTGCCTCCCCTGTGCCTCTGCCCTCCAGTCTCCCCTGTGCCTCGGCCTCCCCTGTGCCTCTGCCTCCCCTGTGCCTCTGCCTCCCCTGTGCCTCTGCCTCCCCTGTGCCTCTGTCCTCCAGTCTCCCCTGTGCCTCTGCCCTCCAGCCTCCCCTGTGCCTCTGCCTCCCCTGTGCCTCTGCCTCCCCTGTGCCTCTGCCTCCCCTGTGCCTCTGCCTCCCCTGTGCCTCTGCCCTCCAGCCTCCCCTGTGCCTCTGCTCTTCAGCCTCCCCTCTGCCTCCCCTGTGTCTCAGCCTCCCCTGTGCCTCTGCCCTGCAGCCTCCCCTGTGCCTCTGCCCTCCAGCCTCCCCTGTGCCTCTGCCCTCCAGCCTCCCCTGTGCCTCTGCCCTCCAGCCTCCCCTGTGCCTCTGCCTCCCCTGTGCCTCTGCCCTCCAGTCTCCCCTGTGCCTCTGCCTCCCCTGTGCCTCTGCCTCCCCTGTGCCTCTGCCTCCCCTCTGCCTCTGCCTCCCCTCTGCCTCTGCCCTCCAGTCTCCCCTGTGCCTCTGCCCTCCAGCCTCCCCTGTGCCTCAGCCTCCCCTGTGCCTCTGCCTCCCCTGTGCCTCTGCCTCCCCTGTGCCTCTGCCTCCCCTGTGCCTCTGCCCTCCAGTCTCCCCTCTGCCTCTGCCTTCCCTGTGCCTCTGCCCTCCAGCCTCCCCTCTGCCTCTGCCTCCCCTGTGCCTCTGCCTCCCCTGTGCCTCTGCCTCCCCTGTGCCTCTGTCCTCCAGTCTCCCCTGTGCCTCTGCCCTCCAGCCTCCCCTGTGCCTCTGCCTCCCCTGTGCCTCAGCCTCCCCTGTGCCTCTGCCTCCCCTGTGCCTCTGCCTCCCCTGTGCCTCTGCCTCCCCTGTGCCTCAGCCTCCCCTCTGCCTCAGCCTCCCCTCTGCCTCTGCCCTCCAGCCTCCCCTCTGCCTCTGCCCTCCAGCCTCCCCTGTCCTCCGCCCTCCTAGCCTCCTCCCTGTCCTCCGCCCTCCAGCCTCCCCTGTCCTCCGCCCTCCAGCCTCCCCTGTCCTCGCCCTCCAGCCTCCCCTTTTTCCTCCGCCTCCAGCCTCCCCTGTGCCTCTGCCTCCAGCCTCCCCTGTGCCTCTGCCTCCCCTGTGCCTCTGCCTCCCCTGTGCCTCTGCTCCCCTGTGCCTCTGCCTCCCCTGTGCCTCTGTCCTCCAGTTGTCACCTTTGCCTCTGCCCTCCAGCCTCCCCTGTGCCTCAGCCTCCCCTGTGCACCTCAGCCTACCCCTGTGCCTCAGCCTCCCCTGTCCTCTGCCTCCCCTGTGCCTCTGCCTCCCCTCTGCCTCTGCCCTCCAGCCTCCCCTCTGCCTCTGCCCTCCAGCCTCTCCCTTCCTCCGCCCATCCAGCCTCCCCTGTCCTCCGCCCTCCAGCCTCCCCTGTCCTCCGCCCTCCAGCACTCCCTGTCCTCCGCCCTATCTCAGCCTCCCTGTCCTCCGCCTCCAGCCTCCCTGTCCCTCCCTCCCCATGCCTCCCTGTCCTCCGCCTCCAGCCTCCCTGTCCTCTGCCTCAGCTTCGCTCTACCTCACCTCCATATGCAATGTACAGTATGTGTTATATGTGTGTGTATGTAGGCACTTCCGTCACTTTGTCCGCACTTCCGTCACTTTCTACACACACATACACACACACTCCGCTATACATACCACCAGCCCTGCGTCCGCCGCCTGGATCCTCAGTCCACATCTTGCCGCCCCCGAACTACTGCATCCAATATAGTGTCCAAGAAGTCTTGCCAAACTTCCCGCATGCCATATTGGATCCAGTTTTCCAGGGGCGCCCACATGTCCACTCAAGGTTGGTGGTAAGTATAGCCGAGTGTGTCTGTGTGTGTGTGTGTCTGTGTGTGTGTGTGTCTGTGTGTGTGTGTCTGTGTGTGTGTGTCTGTGTGTGTGTGTCTGTGTGTGCTCACCACTCTGGCCCCGGCGCTGCGCTGACCACCCCCCTGCTGCCTCGGCCGCGCTGCGCTGACCACTCTGGCCCCGGCGCTGCGCTGACCACTCTGGCCCCGGCGCTGCGCTGACCACTCTGGCCCCGGCGCTGCGCTGACCACTCTGGCCCCGGCGCTGCGCTGACCACTCTGGCCCCGGCGCTGCGCTGACCACTCTGGCCCGCGCTGCGCTGACCACTCTGGCCACGACGCTGCGCTGACCACTGTGCCACCGCTGCGCTACTCAACCACTGAGCACCGCACTCACTGCTAACCACTGAGCCACCGCACTCACTGCTAACCACTGAGCCACCGCACTCACTGCTAACCACTGAGCCACCGCACTCACTGCTAACCACTGAGCCACCGCACTCACTGCTAACCACTGAGCCACCGCACTCACTGCTAACCACTGAGCCACCGCACTCACTGCTAACCACTGAGCCACCGCACTCACTGCTAACCACTGAGCCACCGCACTCACTGCTAACCACTGAGCCACGCACTCACTGCTAACCATGAGCCACCGCACTCACTGCTAACCACTGAGCCACCGCGCAGTGCTAACCACTGAGCCACCGCGCTGTGCTAACCACTGAGCCACCGCGCTGTGCTAACCACTGAGCCACCGCGCTGTGCTAACCACTGAGCCACCGCGCTGTGCTAACCACTGAGCCACCGCGCTGTGCTAACCACTGAGCCACCGCGCTGTGCTAACCACTGAGCCACCGCGCTGTGCTAACCACTGAGCCACCGCGCTGTGCTAACCACTGAGCCACCGCGCTGTGCGGCCATTGCGAGCAGTTGTAAGGCGACTCGCTATGCCCGCGCAGCGGGCATGGCGAGTCGCCTTAGCAGCGCGAAGCATTGGCCGCGAAGCGGCCATTGCGAGTCAGAGACTCGCCCTTCTAGAATCCCGATGCATGTGCATCGGGCACCCAGCTAGTAAAAGTAATAAAAATGTAGAAAAGCTTGATAATTACACTGAGAAATAATGTCACCAACGCAGGATTCACAAAAGGCTTTTTTGTACAAATGAAATAAAAAGCTGGAGTTCTCTCATAGTTTTATCTAAAAATACATATCTTATTGTGAGTTGTAGAAATTAATTAAAGAACATTTATTGTAATTTTTGTATATTTCATAAAATTTCCATTATAAAAAAGTTATTAGCCACAGCTTCCAAAACTGATTTGGAATAAAAATGTTCAATATAAAAAGGATCAAGCTGTTATTATTCTCTATAAGATTTACAGGACGTTCCTTCTCTTGGACCAACCACTGACTGCAATGATTTGTGGCCATTTTGGCACTTACCCCTGACTGCAATGCTTTGTCCACTTTGGGCACTTGCCCCTTTACTGCAAACCCCTGAAATGCCCCCTCTGGTGTCCTCAGATATCAAGGGAATGACGACCACCAGTCCCCCCACCCCCCACTGCATCATCCATATACCTCAGTGGAGATGTGGTGACACACAGATGCTCCTTCTCAGACCCTATATGGAGAATCTGGAGGGAAATTTGAATCTTACTGATTAGCCAAAAGCAGCTCAAGCTGATGATCACATCATGATATTAACAAGATTACGAGCACACCTATAAGTGTAAAAAAAACATTATTGTATACGTGTAATCCGCTGCACACTACACACTATAAGATATAAGTATATAAGGTATAGCGTAATGGCTAAAAGTGTATAAAGCTAGCTTTATACACTTATAGCCATTACGCTATACCTTATATACTTATATCTTATAGTGTGTAGTGTGCAGCGGATTACACGTATACAATCACATCATGATGTCACCATCTACACAGAACTCGATGACATCACAATGGGGTTCAAGTCTCCATAAAGTATGTGCACACAGCCAGAGCTGTCATTTGTGTGACTTCCTTGTTCGATACACAAAGCTACAGGAATATGAAGGAGAAAGCAAAGCTTCAGTTGTGGCCAAAAGTATTGACACCCCTGCAATTCTGTCAGATAATACTCAGTTTCTTCCTGAAAATGATTGCAATCACAAATTCTTTGGTATGATTATCTTTATTTAATTTGTCTTCAATGAAAAAACACAAAAAGTCCTAAAGCCAAATTGGATATAATTCCACACCAAACATAAAAAAGGGGGTGGACAAAAGTATTGGCACTGTTAGAAAAATCATGTGATGCTTCTCTAATTTGTGTAATTAACAGAACCTGTAACTTACCTGTGGCACCTAACACTAAACACTAAATCACACTTGCAGCCAGTTGACATGGATTAAAGTTGACTCAACCTCTGTCCTGTGTCCTTGTGTGTACCACATTGAGCATGGAGAAAAGAAAGAAGACCAAAGAACTGTCTGAGGCTTTGAGAAACCAAATTGTGAGGAAGCATGAGCAATCTCAAGGCTACAAGTCCATCTCCAAAGACCTGAATGTTCCTGTGTCTACTGTGCGTAGTGTCATAAAGAAGTTTAAAGCCCATGGCACTGTGGCTAACCTCCCTAGATGTTTAAGAAAAAGAAAAATTGACAAGAGATTTCAACGCAAGATTGTGCGGATGGCGGATAAAGAACCTCGACTAACCTCCAAACAAGTTCAAGCTGCCCTGCAGTCCAAGGGTACTACAGTGTCAGCCCGTACTATCCGTCAGCATCTGAATGAAAAGGGACTGTATGGTAGGACACCCAGGAAGACCCCACTTCTTACCCCGAGACATAAAAAAGCCAGGCTGGAGTTTGCCAAAACTTACCTGAGAAAGCCTACAACGTTTTGGAAGAATGTTCTCTGGTCAGATGAGACAAAAGTAGAGCTTTTTGGGCAAAGGCATCAACATAGAGTTTACAGAAGAAAAAAAGAGGCATTCATAGAAAAGAACATGGTCCCTACAGTCAAACATGGCGGAGGTTCCCTGATGTTTTGGGGTTGCTTTGCTGCCTCTGGCACTGGACTGCTTGACCGTGTGCATGGCATTATGAGGTCTGAAGACTACCAACAAATTTTGCAGCTTAATGTAGGGCCCAGTGTGAGAAAGCTTGGTCTCCCTCAGAGGTCATGGGTCTTCCAGCAGGACAATGACCCAAAACACACTTCAAAAAAGCACTAGAAAATGGTTTGAGAGAAAGCACTGGAGACTTCTAAGGTGGCCAGCAGTGAGTCCAGACCTGAATCCCATAGAACACCTGTGGAGAGATCTAAAAATGGCAGTTTGGAGAAGGCACCCTTCAAATATCAGGGACCTGGAGCAGTTTGCCAAAGAAGAATGGTCTAAAATTCCAGCAGAACATTGTAAGAAACTCATTGATGGTTACCGGAAGTGGTTGATCGCAGTTATTTTGGCTAAAGGTTGTGCAACCAAGTATTAGGCTGAGGGTGCCAATACTTTTCATGGCCCATTTTTGGAGTTTTGTGTGAAATGATCAATGTTTTGCTTTTTGCTTCATTCTCTTTTGTGTTTTTTCATTTGAGACAAATTAAATGAAGATAATAATACCAAAGAATTTGTGATTGCAATCATTTTCAGGAAGAAACTGAGTATTATCTGACAGAATTGCAGGGGTGTCAATACTTTTGGCCACAACTGTATATAAATATAAACATATATTTAGTATACAAATATAAGTCCCACAAGACTCAGCAGCACACAGACTGTTAAAGTGGTAGAAAGTCCATGAAGGGCAGATTTCATTAAGGTCTTTGAGTTGCACGCCAAAGGTTGCATGCATGCCCACTTATCCAGTGGAGGGAAGAGCAAATGGCGCAAAACCTGGGAAGGGGAAATATAACTTTAACAAAAACACAGGTCTTGGGCAAAGAATAACTGAAAAAAAAATACTCAACAAAGTATTTCTCTAGCCAAAATGCCAACTAAGGGATGTTAACTAGAAAAGAAAGGAGATACAAGAGGCGCAGATTGTGCCCTATCAAACAGACACTATAGTTCTTATGTGGATTATAAGTGTATCCACTCACCTTTTATGGTTGTGAGACTCACAACCAACCAACGCGTTTCGGTGCTGTCCCAGCACCTTCCTCAGGGCATGTTACATGGTATAACAGCAGACCCTTTTATATGCAGTTACTGATAAAAAGTCCCTCCCCCAAAAGAAAAAAACATGTATTTGTCATCAGTGACATCATGAGATCAAACCACCTCCCGGCCCAGAGATAGAGATCATTGCTAAAAACATATAAACATGTAATTTTATCAGATGCAATGTGTATTGTCATATTCCATAAAAAAAACTGACAAACAGAAATAAAAATAAAGAATGTATTATACACTATCAATCATCAGGATTGAACTTGGGAAAAGAAAAGAAATTCCTCAGGTTCCATCTGGTAGTCAAGGGAATGATCCCACAGCCTATTTAGATCGAGACAGTTTTTCTTGGGAGAAATAGGGTGCATATGTGATTTTATGGGAAGCTGTTAGCTCAAAAAAATTTGCATCACATATGCACCCTATTTCTCCCAAGAAAAACTGTCTCGATCTAAATAGGCTGTGGGATCATTCCCTTGACTACCAGATGGAACCTGAGGAATTTCTTTTCTTTTCCCAAGTTCAATCCTGATGATTGATAGTGTATAATACATTCTTTATTTTTATTTCTGTTTGTCAGTTTTTTTATTTCTGTTTGTCAGTTTTTTTATGGAATATGACAATACACATTGCATCTGATAAAATTACATGTTTATATGTTTTTAGCAATGATCTCTATCTCTGGGCCGGGAGGTGGTTTGATCTCATGATGTCACTGATGACAAATACATGTTTTTTTCTTTTGGGGGAGGGACTTTTTATCAGTAACTGCATATAAAAGGGTCTGCTGTTATACCATGTAACATGCCCTGAGGAAGGTGCTGGGACAGCACCGAAACGCGTTGGTGTGATGAAATAAAGAACTTTTGATGGTAATAACCTCTTGTGGATTCCTTGGATAAAGAGCAGCAGCGCGGACCGTGGATACCATTCCAGTTTTATCAACTAAGGGATGTTGTCACCTACCAAACAAGGTTCCTTTTTGTTAGGAAAGTCCACTATACTTGTAAAAACACTGTGCCAGCTTTCTAAGCGTTGCCTGGCCTTAAGGTCGGCGTTGGTACTGGTGCTCCCAGACGGTTTTGGGTGGGTCGCAGGGGCCTTCTCCACCACCACCTGCCCCCCCAGCACAATCCATCATAATCATCGCTGGAAAAGACAATGGAGTTACTAGGGGACAAGCACGCCCTAGAGGGAAAAAAAAGCATCTTCTGGCACACTGACATAACCTGTGGGTTTGGGTGCAGCTCACCAAGAGAGGCCTGTCGTTCAAACAATGCCACATTCTCTCCCGGTCTCTCCGGGTCATCTCTTCCTTCTCAGATTGGTCGGTTGTGGCAACCCAACATACACCAACCACAAACCACCTCTTGCTGCCCCATACCTTCATGAAGGTGACCTTCTCCCCTACAAAGATGATGCGCAGTCTTTTGGGAAGACCCGTTGACGTAACACCGATGCCCAGTACTTTCTTCCACTACGAAACCAAACCCCTTATCCTTCAAGAATGCCACCACCTTGCCTCGAGTACACTGTTCATAGAAGTCATTTGCCTAAGACCCATGCAACCTGTCCTAGGCCATGTTATCTGCAAAACGAATCTCCTCAATAAAGGAGACAGGAGTTGGATGGGGTGGTTCATGCTGTGTCATATAGTTGCTTGGAGCGGGTTGGAGTCCCCAGATGGCATTGTACCAGTTGAAGACCTCTTGCAGGGGTGATACACACAGCTGGAAAACTGTGTTTTCTGCCCCTTATACCTCGGATTCTCATGGGGCTCCAAATCATACACCTGGTCCTGGTGGTATTGGTGATCCAGTAGTTGTGGCTCTGGCTGCAGCTTGAATACAGCCAGGCATACTGCAAGGTTTCTTCAGTGTGATATGTGGTGCTCACGGATGGCATGGGGAAAGGGTCACCTCCAGACTTTGAGCTCAGGTTCTCCTCTGGCATCGGAGTCCACCACTGTATGCGCACCATGCTGCACAGATGCCCAATGTAGGTAGGGTGGTGGTGATCCAGGTCACATATGTGTCCATGTGGTCCTTCGATACATGGCACTCCAGGTCTGGTTCTTCTGACGCACCCTCTGGCCCTGGGGTGGTGATGAAGATGACCTCCTTCACATCAGCCATCTCTTGTGGGTGATCCATCGCCAAATTATACCAATGTCGGTACATGTTAGGATGTGAATTGCGGTGCAGCACACAGAGTAGCACACAGTTTTGCCCTGAAGAAATATAGTACTTCTGTGTGAGTGACACCCATCGGGATGATCCTTGTGGAGACACGGGGGTCAGTGGGTGCTCTCATTTGCTGGCCAGGCCACCTTTAGAAAGACTGCATGGACCAAAGCTCTACCCAACTGAATGCCCAAAGTCCTTAGCTGTGTGCCCAACACTACTCAGGCAACACAAGATGAGGGAACCACAATAGTAAGACTTTATTGGATCCCAATAGTTAAAGGCATATAACACATAACCATGCAAAACACACAATGTAATAGGCAACAGATTCTCACTCTTCCGCTGGCTCACCAGGGATAAGAATATTCGTGGCTTCAAGGGCCACTTACTACAATCTGGCAGCACCCCACTTTTGATGGGCACCCACCGAGAAAGGAATAGCGGCAAGTGTAGGAAGCTAACCGAGCATAGCAAAGTCTGTAGTCAGGTAACCGAAATGTCCCAACCAGTATATATCTTCCGTAAGTAGTCTCTGGTGCACCTCTAGTCGGGGCTGAAGTCCCTAGACTGAGGTCACAAAGCATAGCAACCCCTGGTTAATTAACAGACCCCCTTATATACCCGCGAACACTCGTTTTAGGACATTGGGGACTTCAGGATTGGTGGAATAAGCCTGTGTTCTCATTGGCTGAATTTCAGGCTGCATACATAATATCCCTATGAGTCATGAGTCTCTGATAGTGGGGATGAGGGGGTCAGGTAATTTACATTGAATTAGCAATATACAACCTCCGATAATAAAGACTCCCCACAGTCTGGCAGAGTTAATGACTTCGCAAACATGCGATAACAAGCAAAACGTCAATACATCTGGCCAATTAAGAAAATTAACCTCAAAATATGCACTGAGACAAGCTATGTCTTCACAGTCCTAACCTAGCATCAAATATTTAACAACCCTACCAGATGTAGGTTAACGTAACTATGATAACGACTGAGTAGGGCCTCAACAGGGAACATCCAGCAATAGCTATATATAAATACTGACCAGCTCAAAGAAAGGCAGGTCAAACCTTGGTTTGCATTAACTGCAAAACAACACCAAGAAAACAAAAAAATGAACTGGCATGCAAGTATATAGGTGCATATTCACACAGGCCACAAAACAGCAAAATCAAAGAAAAGAAACAAAAAAAGCAGATACCCTAAAATAAGTAAATACATAAATTGCAATAGTGCATGAAAATACAAATAAGGTACTTGGTAACATTATTTTGACCCCAAAAATGTAGTAGGCACCCCAAAACGTCAAGGTGACCCAATCAGGATGGTCCTAACCGAGCATCAAATATTTTAAAATATTTATTTTCTTTAGTTTTCCTGTTCTATGGTATGTGTGAACATGCTCCTACATACTGCATGCACATACAGTACTTACATTCCAGTTCATTTTTTTATTTTCCTTGCATAGGTGGAGAGTCTATTTCAAGATCTACATTTTTCAAGTCACTTGAGGGGTCTTCAGAAGGAAACAATTATGTCAGTTTCTTGTGGTTGAAAGCTATCTAGTGTAACCTCAGGTTAGATAGATAGAGCATTTATTGGGCTCTTTTAGGAAGACTAATTGAAGCCTCATCTATGGGCATTGATTTCAAACACTTGTCCACATAGACATTCTTCTCTATAAAGAGTCTGAAGTCTGTTCCATACTTTGCTTCAACCTCTTGAGCTGCACGTCTCAGGCTGTAAATGGCCACTGCAGAAGGACTATTACCGAAGATACATACTTTCATTCGGTACTCAGTAATTTTGAAGGATTAGTGATGAGCGAGTTTTGGTCGAACATATTTGCCAATTTCAAATTTGTCAAGAACCCGGCCGATTCGATATGTCATCTCGAATTTGAACGTTTTGCTTAAAAATCGGGAAATACAGAGAATGTTCGGTAATGCTTTGGATGTGTGTGTAGCTTCACATAGGACATAGCCATTTGTATAAATGCACTAATGCTTGTGTTCTACATTATCCTGCACACAGAAACACACAGATTCTTACTGGGTCTCTGCTGCTTGCCTGCTTGGTCTATCTTACCGTGTCCATCTGTGCTGTCAGGGAGTGATGTGCGTGGTCAGCTGATCTGGTCACCATAGCAATCACATCACGTGACCAGATAGTGTCAGCTAATTTGGTCCCCTGACTTGATTACTATGGCAACCAGATGAGATGCCCCGCATGTCAATCACCGCCATCTCTACTCCAGGTGTGCGGTGACTCACTGAGGTCATCTGAGGTCACCATTCAGGTAACAATGGTGACCGGTAAACATAGCGGTACCATTGTCACCTGAACGGTGACCTCAGTGAGTCACTGCTTACAGACTGAGCTCGCAGCTCATTCATTCACTGACTGGAGGCTATGGTGACAGAATAAATATTGAAGGAACTCCGGCACCAGACTTGTTGCAGTTAAAATTCGCTGAATGCTCGCTTCCCCGAAGGTTTAAATTTCCGCACGGATCTAATGTATTTTTATTAGATGTTTATAGGGACGCAATTTCATGCTCCTAAGGTGAATATAATATATAGGGGAGAACTATGTAGAAACCAATAGTAACACTATCCTTGGTTGTCCTTTGCAGAATAATAATAGTAGATGTGGTGAGAAAGGAGTCAACTGAGACATGTTCAGTGAGCTTACCTGAGATGTAATAAGCTGTATCCAAAGAGTAAAAATGATGTATTGCATGGGTATAAAGAAATTGTGTTTCATGTGAGTGGGTATGTTTCTCCAATTTTTTGGCATACTCTGTAAAAACGAGTTATTTGGGGAACCTTATCACTCAATGTGATTCATATATTTTTGTAATATTGTATGAATTTTTACAAAAGTGATTTATATTATATCTACTAGTGCAATATATTTATCTGTTTATATCAAGTTAGCAGTTTTTAGTCCAGTATTGATATAGTTAAAATGAAAAGACTGCTGAAAAGCAACTTATCCAGATCTTAATTAATGGTGACTGATGGCACATGTGATAGGGGGTGGTATGAATGCTTTTGTTTTCTCTATAAATATGTGATGTTCACATTTGCAAGCATGCCTAAGACTAAGGATTTTGTATCCGAAACGCGTCAGGCGTGGAGGTAGGGGGCTGCGTACCCCACTAATGCTTTTAAGGATGTTTGAATAAAGATCTGGAATTTTAACTGCAACAAGTCTGGTGCCGGAGTTCCTTCAATATTTGTTCAAGTGAATGGGAACCAGCCATTACTTCGTGCACTAACAGCCTCTGGAAGCCGTGGTGAGCAATATCCCCTTTCCCTTCCCTTATACTAAGCCTATGGTGACAGAATGTTGCATTCTTCATCATAGCCTCCAATGACCAGATCAGCTGACCGCGCACGTTACTCGCCGACAGTGCAGATGAAGAAGTGGAGGGATGTGGGAAGATAGACCAGTGCAATGAAGCAGCGGAGACCCATTATAATAATCTGTGTGTGTCTGTCTGTGTTTGGCAGCTTTTGGACACCTTTGAAGTAGTTTTCTATGCCTTGAAAGTTGCCTGCCATCAATTTTAAACTTGTTCGGAAAATTCGGCAAATGTTTTGTCGAACAAGCCATATTTTGCAAAAATAAACGAATTCGAACAAAGTGGTGTTCGCTCATCTCTAATCATTATCCTTGTACCACAGGAATCTGAAGCAATTCCTATGTTCTTCTTTAATGAGAAAGCAATGGAATATCTGTTGGATATCAGCTGTGAAGGCAACAGAGTCTCTACAGAAACGGAGAAGCACTCCTTAGAGCTTTTTGTTCAGATCTGGGCCTGATAACAGAACATCATTCATTAGCACTTGAATCAAATACCACCCTGATTTTGCCTAAATTATTTGGGTAATACATTCCAAACAGAGGCAGATATCAGTATTCTTCAGAGTCTTGAAGTGTAGGTGCTAACTCTACATGACCATTCTTGAATATCTTTTCCATGAAAGTAAAGAAATGGTCTCTCATTTTGTGTTTATTGTGAAGGCTGTGCCTGAGGAAAACAAATCATTTGTAAACTTGTTCCCTATTGTAAGGTAAACGTTGTCTTTGAGGCTTGAAGGGTAGCAGTGCAACCCAACTCTTGGTTTTGTCCTGCACTATTCCTTGCTCCATCATCTCTAGGAACAGTTTATGCTCAAGTGACATTACTATGTCTTCTTTATTCTTATGGCAGACTATCATCCAAAGTGATCTTGGTCGCCATCCCAAATGCAGTCATCAAAAGGCATGACCTACTAAGGTACTTGATGATGAAGTGCTGTGTGACAGTTTCTTTGCAAAGTAGTAATTTTCACATGGTTGGTGGAGAGATGGATGTCCATTCTCAAGTGTACTGGTAAGCATGCTGCTGACTGTTGTTAGCTTGTATGTACATCCTAAATAGACCTCTACTAAGATGACCCATCCTAGGTTAAGTCTCTGGGCATATGGCACATTGTGAGGGCAATTGAGATTCTGCCTAACATTGTGGACTCTTATGATATCTCTCCCAAGGAGAAAGACTGAGCCTCTGGATCAAGGTTCAGGTTCAGGCTGGCTATGCGCTTCAGATGAGGATGATACGATGCTGATTTAAGTGTAGGTATCTCAGACTTGTCGTTAGGAATCTGGTTACATTCCAGTACAGTTTGTAAGGACAGACACATTTGGCCATCTATAGACTATGTAGCTTGTTCTTTTCCTACCAGCAGTCTCTACCATACTGGCACACATTTTTAGAGAATAGGGAACATTAGAAACTCTGATGTTGAAGTTATCAAAGAAGGTAGACTTGACTAATTACTTGTTACTTTGGTCGTCCAAAAATGCGTAAACTTTTATTTCCCTTTCATTTGCTGGGAAGATTTTCAGAAGGGAGACTTCAGTGCAGGATTTGCCTCCTAAGAGGTCTCCACAAACTTCTGTACATTTGAAAATAACTGCTGGAGTTTCAGTATGTGTGTTTTTTTAGCTTCACGCTATTCTCTAGGTCATAGGGCAGAGTCCCTGGTGGTGATCCATGGTGTAGAGCTGTGTTGTGTACGGTGCTGTCACATTCAAATTTTTCACTGACCTCACAGTCTCTGGTGAGGTGCAATGTTGAAGAGCAGCATTTGTAGCAGATATTATTCTCTTGAAGGAAGGCTTTTCATTCTCCTAGTGACTTTTTCCTAAAACCTCTGCACTTAAGTAAGGACCGTGGCTTCTTTTGTAAGTGACACTGGTCACATCCTTGGATTTGTCTCTTCATAGATGAAAATTGGACTCCTTATGGACTGCACTTGAGGAAAAAATATTAGTTTTGTGGACCTCTACCATTGCTCTATTAGGTTTACTGACATAGTTGTTGGCACATGACAGTTTAATTTCAAAGCTATGGTCATTTCTAAGGGTACCGTCACACTTGGCGATGCTCCACCAGTGATCCCTACAAGGTCGTATCGTTGTCGGGATCGCTGGTGCGTTGCTACCTGGTCGCTGGTGAGATGTCAAACAGTCAGATCTCACCAGCGATGCAGCAACGATACGGCAGTCATTGAGACCCTGTCACTCTTGGGCGTAGTGTTGAGATCGTTCATCGTTGTCCCTGTCAAACACAGCGATGCACGCTGCCCAGCGGGATCCCGACAATCAAAAAATGGTCCAGGACATTCCGACACGATCAGCGATCTTACAGAAGGGGCCTGGTCACTGCTACGTGTCAAACTTAGCGAAATCGCTGGTGAGGTCGTTGTTGCATCACAATACTTGTGACTCAGCAGCAATCTCGCTAGCGATCACGCTTAGTGTGACTGGGGCTTAATTCTTGCTTGCTAAGAGACAAAATCTCTAAACACATTAAATGAAGGAAATAGTACTTTGCAAATCAGTTTACATGTAGAACCATGTGTGACACACTTTTCTTGCAAATTGTATGGGAGCTTTTGAACTATGGGATTCACACCCCTTGTAGTGTCAAAAAATGTCAATCCCATTAGATCTTCCTCTATCTTTGCTACACACAACTTAATTAACAAGTCAGTTAACTCTCTAAGCTTAGGATAGCCTTTGTTTGCTATTTTATGAAAAGCCTCTATTCTCTTAAACCAGGTATTTTCAATAGCCTCTACCAATCCATAAATTTCATCAAGTCTATCCCAGACTCTTTAGACACTAAAATCGGGTTAATTCACATTGATGTCTGTGATTCTCTTAGCATTTCCAGTGGACTTACTTCCAAGCCATTTCACCAGAAGATCCCGCTCTTCACTGCAAGATAGACCTACTGTACACTCATATGAAAAAGTTTGGGCACCCCTCTTAATCTTACTCTTTTTTTTTGTTTAAAATTGTTTTTTTGCAACAGCTATTTCAGTGTGATATATGTAATAACTGATGGACACAGTAATATTTCAGGATTGAAATGAGGTTTATTGTACTAACTGAAAATGTGAAATATGCATTATTTCCAAAATTGACAGGTGCAAAAGTATGGGCACCTCAACAGAAAAGTGACATTAATATTTAGTAGATCCAAGTTTTGCAAAAATAACAGCCTCTAGTCACTTCCTGTAGCTGTTAATGAGTTCCTGGATCCTGGATGAAGGTATTTTTGACCATTCCTCTTTACAAAACAATTCCAGTTCAGTTAAGTTTGATGGCCGCCGAGCATGGACAGCCCGCTTCAAAACATCCCACAAATGTTCAATGATATTCAGGTGTGGGGACTGGGATGGCCATTCCAGAACATTGTAATTGTTCCTCTGCATGAATGCCTGAGTAGATTTGGAGCGGTGTTTTGGATCATTGTCTTGCTGAAAGATCCATCCCCGGCGTAACTTCAACTTTGACACTGATTCTTGAACATTATTCTCAAGAATCTGCTGATACTGAGTGGAATCCATGCGACCCTCAACTTTAACAAGATTCCCGGTGCCGTCATTGGCCACACAGCCCCAAAGCATGATGGACCCTCCCCCAAATTTGACAGTGAGTAGCAAGTGTTTTTCTTGGAATACTGTGTTTTTGTGGGGCCATGCATAACGCCTTGTTGTATGACCAAACAACTCAATCTTTGTTTCATCAGTCCACAGGACCTTCTTCCAAAATTAAACTGGCTTGTCCAAATGTGCTTTTGCATACCTCAAGCGACTGTTTGTGGCGTGCATGCAGAAACAGCTTCTTTCGCATCACTCTCACATACAGCTTCTCCTTGTGCAGTGTGCGCTGTATTGTTGACCGATGCACACCATCTGCAGCAAGATGATGCTGCAGGTCTTTGGAGGTGGTCTGTGGATTGTTCTTGACTGTTCTCACCATTCTTCTTCTCTGCCTTTCTTATATTTTTAGAAAATAT
>JARQOC010000004.1:291660729-291684668 GCA_033576535.1 Allobates femoralis | reverse complement strand
AAGCATGGAACATGTGGTAGTATTGAAAAAGGGGAAAAGGTAGTTGGATGGCAGTGATGGGCAAAAGGTGATCAGGGGAATTACTCTGACCCTTAGACTGCAGGTCCCTAGCTAACCCTGTTCCCAGAAGTACCTCTAAAGGTGAGGCTGTCTGGGCCATCAACCTTGTCCTGATCCTGACCAGCCCTAGGCTATAACCCCCTAGCCTCCATCCAGGCATCGGAATAAGTATGGCAACTCTCACCAAGATGCAATCTCCCCAAAGCTACACAGCAAGAAAGCCATACATACTACTGGAACTGAAATAAGCAGTTTTGTGAATAAAAATACGAAGTGAAAAAAATGCACCAAATTAGATTCATGTGCCTCCAATTGCAGGGGCTGGCTGGCAGATCTTGCCCTGGGGGGCAGTCAACCTTTACCAGCCAGCTGCCAACTGAAGACCAAGGGGGAAGGGGGATGGTGCTATCGCTCCTGAGCCCCAAGTGAGGAGTGGGGGGGAGGGGGTTGGGTTGGGGGGCAAATGCCTACCCACCACCTGGGTCGGTCTGCCCCTGTCCAGTTGGAGTGGTCTGATCCCATTCTTCTTCATCTGCCATGATTAATCTGCCATGATTACTTTGGATATCCACAGATCGGCTCTGCAGACTTCCATCTTCTACAGCACATCTCAACATGATGCCCTTAAAAATAAAAAAATAACAGCGTTATTATAATTATACATAAATAAAAACCTAAATAAAAAAATATCCGCTAGTGCGCACTAAATAAGCCTTATACTGTACACTTGAATTTATACTACAATATGCTTCCCCAAACAGTTACATCCACACTGTCCCTCTTATGAAACATGGCCTCCAAACTCATCCTCTCATTAATTATAACCACTCCACCATTCCTCCCCCATGGATTATGGCTGCCACACTGTCTTTATTAAATATATCTGTCAAACCTTCACCCCTCATGAACCATGGTCTATATGTTGTCCAAACTACCAATACGATATGAACAGTAGCTTCCACAATGAACACACATACCGTGCCTGCATGGGGAATCAAAGATACCAACAACATGGGGGGTGACCGGAGGTGATGGGGACAGTAAGGGAGGCAGGAATGGACATTCCTCTTCTATCTGACATGTTAGATGGGAGAGAAATCAAGAGGTCTGACCACCATTTTGAAGGCTCCCGGAGAAGGGGGGTGATCACTTGGCGGTAGCGGGAGATCGGTGGAGAACAGGGGAGGATATTTCTGTCCCATCTAACATGTTTGGCTATGTTAGGTGGGAAAGAAATAATTTTTAACTGGCGCTATTATAACGTGAACGCTGGTATAGGGTACATGCCAGCAATTGTAATTGGGACCAGGAAAAAAGGCCTGATTCATAATCTCCAAAGTCTCAGCTACCCCCAATAGCTGAAACGCTGAGTTTTTCTGATGATGGGGGGGAAAGAGGGGAAGGTGCTTCAGACGTCTTGACTTCTGATGCCTCTAGACGTCGGAATGGAAGAAGTACCCTGAAATGCTAACACCTATAGTTGTACAGCTGTTATTAAGGGATTAACAACAATGTTTTACTAAACAGCAGGGTGGATTTGATTTAAATCTAACTGATTTAAATCACGATTTAAATCACTAGTCAGTAAGGGCCCTTTCACATCAGCGTTTTTCATAATTCGCGGCAGATGCGGTGAAAAAACCGCATCTGCCGCGTTTGCCGCATAACGGTTCCACTTGCGGCACGGTTGCGGTTTTTTCAATGTAAAGTATAGGCGTACTTGCGGCAGGTGCGGCAAGTGCGGTTTTGCACTTGCGGCAGGTGCGGCCGCGAAAAAAACCGCAGTAAGCCGCGGTTTTTTTCGCGGCCGCACCTGCCGCAAGTGCAAAACCGCACTTGCCGCACCTGCCGCAAGTACGCCTATACTTTACATTGAAAAAACCGCAACCGTGCCGCAAGTGGAACCGTTATGCGGCAAACGCGGCAGATGCGGTTTTTTCACCGCATCTGCCGCGAATTATGAAAAACGCTGATGTGAAAGGGCCCTAAGGCTTGATTTAAATCAAAGTTTCTACCTAAACTAGTTCTTGCTACTTTAACATGCAAGTAGATGAAGATTTTTAGAATCACTTTTTATATTACTTTTTTCTCCCAGTTTAATGGGTTAATCATTCATATTTGGACACCACTGTTCTGTTGTACTTAGGAAGGAGAAAAATAATCCTGACCTTAATAACAATTTAAATAGATTTATTCAACTGAAACAATAACAACATTACAGCATAAGTTATTTGCTTAAACAAACATCCATGTTTGTTAACTAATTTGGCTAAACAAAATATATATATATTTTAAGAAACTTAGACTGTCAGCCCAGCCGACACATGAAAAACTTAAATACTACTGTCCCTGCTGTCCTCTGTAAAAGAAAAGAGAAGGAGCGCAAATGTGAAGCACCTCAGGGTAAACCGTATTGCAGGGAAAGCGGGGTTTCCACTCACCTTGTGGAGTTGTACTGGCTGGGTACAACTCCAGTGATAGCCTCCTGTGGAGCAATACCAAACAGGGCGTCCCCAAGAAAATCCTCGTGCCAGGGAGAGAGCAGCGTCACTTCCACCGGTCACGTGATCCAAGGCGGTGACGTCAGATAGGTCCTAGTAGTCCTCCAGACTTGGATAAACAGGTTCTTTTTATAAACGATGCCTCTCTTCCAAAGCTGCTGAACCGCACGGTCCCTCAGAAGGGAGAGAAGTGCACAGGAAAAAATAGTTGCGGTTCTGATAGCGCTAAGGAAGGAGGGCAAGGGGAAATTGTTATGATGAACAGACCTTTATTAAAAACACGGTCCCTCAAACTCCGCTACGCGTTTCGACGTTACCGTCTTCATCAGGTGGAAACTGATGAAGACGGTAACGTCGAAACGCGTAGCGGAGTTTGAGGGACCGTGTTTTTAATAAAGGTCTGTTCATCATAACAATTTCCCCTTGCCCTCTTCCTTAGCGCTATCAGAACCGCAACTATTTTTTCCCCTGCTGTCCTCTGTAGCTCACTTGTCGTCATCTTCATAATCATCATCTTCTTCTTTGTTCCTATTCATAATCTGGAAAAGAAAAACAAGCTTTCCTGCTTTATTGGGTCCCAACCGATTTCTCAATTTAGAATGAATGAGTCCAAAGGAAGAGAATATTCTTTCAACGCCTGCAGAAGAAGCTACTGCTGTTAAAAGTGAAATCATTACTTGAACAGTCTCTAAATCCAAGCGCTTAAGTGACTTCCACCAGTTTACTGGTGTGACCTTCCTTAAAATATCTTCAGCAAACATATATTTCTTGAATGGTTCCCCCTTAGCTCTGAAGTTTATTATAGTTGGCATTAAAGATGGATGATTGCTGGATACCCATGTCATAGCTAACTCCTCTTCCTCAGCACTTAGGTTTTGACCCCGATATTGGATATTGACAATATTTGCCAAAAAATGAGCTGGAGTCCGTGCTTGTCCCATTCGTTTGTTTACTGCTTGTAATTTAATTCTGTCCATGTGTAGTTCTATTTTTAAGTGTTCACTCAGTTCCTTCCAAATTTCAACAGCATCCGCAATAAAACCTATTTTTCTGTATTTTGTTTAAAGCTTGAGAGATGGGTTTCAGGAAGCTCAGCATATGTTCAACATTTCTCTTAAGCCCAATGTTGAGGATTTTGGCCGTGACAGTGCCATCTATTTTATCTCAATTTTCTTCACAAAGTGTCATCAGAATAGGCCAGTTTTTGATATACTGCTCAAAACAGTCCACCACAGAGTTCCATCTAACATCTTGTGGGAGCGTTAGCTTGGTTCCACCCATCCTTTTCAGAGCTGCTGCAGCAAAATGATTATTACGGAAGAATTTAGCAATTTCAACAACATTAGCCTTTATTTCTGGAACACTTAAGTCTTTGGCTAAGAGGTGCAGCAAATGAGCACTGCAACCATATGTTATTAGCAGCTTTGTATTCCCTCCCTGCTCTTCTAAATCTCTTCTCATCTTGGATATGTTTGCAGCATTGTCAGTGACCAAACTGCGTACTAGACATTTGAATTTTTGTTCACATGTCGTTATAGCTTTTACTGCCACTTCTTGTAAGTATTCTGCTGTGTGTGCATTTCCTGACGTATCAGTTGTTTGTGCAAGGAAGACTTTACCTTCTTCTGTTGTTATACAAGCACATACAATAGGATCATTGTGGACATTACTCCACCTATCAATACTTAGGTTAACAATTTTACCCTCCAGAGCTGTGGCACATTGCTCAATTTCTCTGTCATACACTTGATCCAGCAGTTTCCCTGCAACATCAGCTCTGCTGGGTGGACTGTATCCTGGTCTCAGTGACTGAACCATATTAATGAAATGTGGGTTCTCAGTCAGACGGAAAGAAGAGTTCGTTGCATAAATAAACTGGGCAATTTTTTCATCAATCAACTCTTTTTCTAATCTGCTAGTTCTTATCACAAACCTATCTATGGTGGTTCCAGGAGGTAAAGGTTTTTTCTTCCTTTCGGGTGATGGTGATATGTGGCTGTGGGTGTCTGATGATGATGCTGCTGCTAATGAAGCACTATCCTGGATGGATAACTCTGAAACTGTAGAACAGGATGATGGTGATCTTGGAGGTGGATAGTTTCCAGAATCCATGAATTCCCCTAAACAAAAAAAGTCAATGCTGTTATTTTATTGTTTATTATACAATTTCTGCTTATTGTACACAACACATCACTGCCCCTGCCCCAAAAGGAATATTTGTATTTCTTCATAACTGTACCAAATGACAGTAACATGCAGTAATAATAAGAAATATTTTTCTCACACATGACAGTTCAGTCTTTAGAAATAGGATTCAATAAAAATGTTTACCAACCTGAAGATCCTGCCTGTTCAGAAGTGTTTCTTTGGTCATCTTCATCACCGCACTTCTCATGATGTTGCCTCATTCGCGCCACCAGGCCTTGCATCTTTTTGTTGCATCGTTTGCATTTTGCACACAAGCCTGCCTTACCGATAGGCGAAGGAGCTCCATTAAAATATTCCCAAACTGGGTCTCTTTTACGGCCTGCTGCCATTATAAGGAAAGAATGTAATAAACCTCAGATCGTACACACAAACAGATCCAGATTTGTCTGTCTGTGGCTATGCTGCAGTATTGTGCTCAAAGTTTCACTTTCATTTTCTTGTCTGCTTGCCCTTCCTCCTTCTTACACTTAGATTCACATTCTTCTTGTGTTGTGCAGATCTATTCCACTCCAAACAATCAGAAACATATTGTCTAACTTCTTGGACTTGGCACTGAAGGGGTTGATTCTGTATTCATAGGTTTGTAGAACAATAGGATTAAGGTCTTTTTCTCAACTCCGTTCATGTTGTAACATTTTTGCCGTGAAGAAGAGGCTGGGACCTCTGCGGAGTCAAATTCAGTTTTGAGAACTGCGTAAATAAAGCGAGCGTCTGTGATAATATAGGAGAGAAACTGCCCACTAATCCTACAGAAACCTCTGGAAGAGCATGGCATTGTGAATGTTACACATATACAGCCTTTATTCTACTGAGTTAAACAACTCAGCTTTATCTCATGATGGAAGAACCTTTGGATGGTAAAATATTTTCCTCAAAAAGCAGTTTATTGAAAAAAATCCGATTTAAATCAAAAAAATCCGATTTTTTTGATTTTTAAAAAAAAAACATTGATTTTTATCCACCCTGCTAAACAGCCATTTGATGACAACCATGTACTGTGGACAGCACGTACACAACTTTTCGTATGTTTATTTTTCCACACAGAGCCTCTCTATCCAAAGTTTCATTACTTCTTCACCATTGGCGTAACATTTGCAGTTGTAGAGGTTGCGACCGTGTCTAGGGGTACATGGGGCCGCCGACCCCAGCTACTACTTTGCATGGATGTGCATCCCTGAGGACGCACATGCATGTCACTAACCAGCAGTCCACACGGCTGCTTGGGGCCTAGTCTCCAACACAGGGCCGCACTGCCCCCTACAAGGAAGAAAGAGGGAAAACTAAACTGTCCAGTGCTTTCTCCTTCTCCCTGTCTGTGCTCGGACATCTCAGCACAGCAGGGTGATTTCACTATTGCATGCCGCGCTGTGCTGAGATTTTCAGAGTATGGGACGCTCGCAGAGAGAGCAGAGTTGTGGGGGATTCAAAGACAGGCGAGTACTGATTTATTATTTTAATCAGTGAGTGCATGGTGACCTAAGGACTATGGGGGGTGCATTTTACTATATGGATAAATATAAGGCTACACATACTATATGGAGGATAATGTGGGTACATTGTAATAATAGGAGGGGCTATGGGGGCCACCTTATGCATAAACGACTATGGGGTGCAATATAATACATAGAAGACTGGGGGTACATTATAACATATGGAATATATTGAGAAATATGGGGGTGCAATGGAGGACAATGGTAACGGGAGGAGGATGACTCTATATACCAGGATGGTGACTCTATATACCAAAATAAGGGTCATATTCCAGGAGATGGATCATATATAGCAGCTTGGAGACCATATATAACAGGATAGGGGCAAATAATACATAATAAAGGAGGAGAGGGGTCAATTCTTAAGTCTTTATATGATTTAGAACTCTACATAGGGCCCATACAACTGACCAACGTGGGCAGATGTAGGTAACATGCGCATGCAGGGGACGGGGGGGGGAGTGGGAGGTGGCCATAATGTTGACATCTGACCACAAGGCATGGCCAAAGACACAGGTCACATTAATTAAATCAGAGATCCCCAAATCCAGGCCTCAAGAGCCGCCAACAGTGCAGGTTTTCAGGATTTCCTTAGTATTGCACAGGGCTTAGAATCATTACCTGTGCAGATGATCACATTAGCTCCTGTGCAATACTAAGGAAATCCTGAAAACCTGCACTGTTGGCGGCCCTTGAGGCCTGGGGTTGGGGACCTCTGAATTAAATCATGGTTGTTTGCAACTCTATACAATTACATTATACACGTACCCCAGCCTTTGTGTCTTATGCTCAAAATATCACGCCACGCAGCAGACTATTGAATACTCATGTCCAAGAGACATCCCTGATGTGTTGTGAATGCAGGATCTTCAGAGGCAGACATTCACAGAAGCCACACGCCCCACTCCACATCTGAGTTTAGCCTTAAACGTCCCATTGTGTGTGGTAAACGACAGTACTATGTGGCCACAATTCAGATGATCCCCGAACTAAAGACACACGCATCCTTCAAACATGATCCTGTATGGCAAAGGCAAAATGGCTTGTGAATGAGGATAAGGTTTTGGTTGACAAAACACTCATGCGTGCATTTGCCAGTACACAATAGAAAATATTGCAAAAAACTTCACAAGTAACTACATACCCCACCACTTGGGTGTGAGCTACACTACACAATAACGATCCGCAATGTTAAGGTGCTCTAAACGCAACACAGCCATATCACAGTTCATGTTTGCACATCAGTACTTACTTAATGACTCTAGGCAGCAAACGTGGCCTACCTCGGTCGTGAGAGCTTTTTATACGGTAACCAATCAGACAGCAGTGGCGTCTTGTAATCGACGTAGCCGCCTGGGCGTACGCAGGTGCGACCAATGATTATGCGCCATTGCGCTTTCTTGATTGGTCAGGTTGTGTTTAAATATGCACGTGCTGGGGCACCACCCCTGCTCCGACTTGAATGTACATTGTGCTAGTAGTGTCTCATCACAAGATCTCTGTTGGACAGACTAAGTAACAGGACATGCTATAGTGCACTCCTGTACGTTAGGTTCTGTGTGCTGCAGACCCATATGTTGGCAGATGTTTGGGCGCCTTATGCACAGCTTCCTGTAGAAGTGTATATAGTGACGTGTACGCATCGTAACTACACTCCGTGTCCTGTAGCACACAATGTTCTGGGAGATCCTTGCCAGGACAATGTGTACTACAGCACTATTTTTATCCAAAAATGTGTGTTTAAAACACACACTCATGAGATAATGTAGTTTGTAAGGCAATGTGTTGCATTTGTAATGACAGACCTTGCCATATTTCCCTGCAGTGGCTCAAAATACATATAGCAACAGGCATGTCCTGCATGCCCCATGTATGGAGACATGTTAAGGCCAATAATGATTCTGCATAACCAAGCTGACTACCAGAACACATGTAATTAGTATTGCTAGACATGGGCTGGACACAGAGTAGGGTGTCACCTGTGATGGCCATGTATTTGCATGACACAATTATATGTTTGTTTTTCAAATGACTGAGTATCACTATTTTGTGACAGCTCCTCACCATATACCAGGAACACGAATGCCTGTGGCGGGTGTCGCTGCCTGAATATCATGACCATGACCAGGCAGCGAGGGCTGAGGCCTACAGGCCGCTGGTGGAGCTGGCGAACCGGCTCCAACTCACTAAGAACTAGACAGTGGCCATGGTTGTGGAGAAGATCAAAGGACTGCGCACCATGTTCACCAAGACCCACAAAAAGTGGCTTGACGCCCGGTCCGGGGCTGGAGCTGAGGAGGTCCCTATGCCACTTCTGTGGTACTATGACCTCCTCACCTTCACCCTGGGTCAGGAGGGGCCTCGGGGAACATGGTGCAGCAGGTGCCGCCCACAACCAGTTGTGGCCACAGCCCAATACCCTGCCCCGTCGTAGGCGGTGGGCAATTGTGTTTGTGTGATCTATCTACCCAGCTTGTTCTTTCCACTGATGTGGGGTTTGCAGCACATGTGGAAGTCACCATTGTGCTTTTCCTTCACAAATCTTGTTCACTGTTCTTTTCTATCTGTTTTGTGATGGCTGTTATCACAGATTGTGTGGTGTTATTTTTGGGCACTTTCAATATCAATGTGGAGCCTCAGGCGAGTATACTGCATTGTTCTACTTCTTTGTTCTTTTGGTTACCAAAATCTGCTCCTGTGGCTTTTGGTGTTAGCCTTAGTGAGATTGGATCGATGTTGTCTTAGGTGTTTGGTTGTGGTATTACCTTAAATTACATAGCAACATGTGGCTGATGTATTCTTTGCTTTTGTTTATTTTTCAGGCACCTCGGGAGCCTGGCTCCAGTGATGAGGAGCCAGCAGCTGGCGAGGCTCTCCCCTCAACATCTGCGGGAGAGCCACTGCCTGAGCCCAGTGGTGGGGGGCCGGGCCCAGGGCCCAGCTCTGGAATCCAACTAAGAAGACCACCTGCCCCCCCAAACACGAAGCTGGGTACCTGGGCAAAATGGATCCTCCTCAATCGAGAGAGGACCCCAGGCTCTGGGATTGGGTATGTCGCCAGTGAGATGCTGGCCTGCATGGAGCCAGAGCAGCGTGACGTCGCCGAGAGGGCTAGCTTTCGTGTCCTGGAGGCGGGCGTTGATGGGTCCCTGCGATGGGGGGCCTCTTGGTCATTTCCTCGGAAGACCACCCCAAGGCCCACTCCGCCCACAAGATGCATGGTGAGGAGAAGGCAAAATCGTGATACTCCACCTCTCCCCTGAAGACAGGCCAGCAGAGCTGGTCCATCCCATGGACGATGGGTGTATGAGGAGGAGGGGGAGGCCCCATTGTCTGAGCCAGCAGAGGAGGAGGAACAAGAGCGCCACTAGCCAATGCACAAGCTTGGCCTACTGACAGACTTGGTTGATGGGCAGGTTGGCCCCATTTTTGGTTTAAAAATTTTTACACGAAAAAACCCCCAAAAAATTAAAAAGTTAATTTACCCACAACTCTGTCCATATCTGTGTCACGTTCACCAGTATGTTTGTGTGTGTTTGGTACTGTGGGTGTCATATAGGAGACATTGATGTCAATATAGGGGTGCATGGCGATTGTAATGGTCCAGTATGGTGACATGGTTGCCATGTGACACCGTATACCTCTTCAAAGACCGTGGCCCAGTGTGGTTGGTCAAATGTAACCTCACAACCGTTACCCTGTGTGTGTTGCAACAAGGGATGACACAGGATGTAGCTGAGCAGAATTATATTTGATACTATCATTTTTTAGAAACATTGCCAACACAATCAAAAAGCCTTGGTCAGGTTAGGAGTAGCCAATACACACTACCCACTTTCCCAATGTGGGACACTATAAGAAAAGAGGCCAATGTGGCCTAACAAACTAAGGTGCCAACATGGCAACAGGGAAAAAAACAAGGGTCCAACATGGACAACAATTATTAGGCGAATATGGTCCCATTATTGGGTGGGGGGTGATGGAGTAGGGGCCCTGGCGGACTGGGCTGTCTGGAGGGTGTGAATCATGGCACCCAAGAGGGCAAGGTGTTGCTGCCCTTCTTAGTGTGCCCTCTCCATGTGCTGCTGTGCCTCCTGGTGAGCCAGCAGCAGCCCCTCAATGGTTGGTACACCTGTATGGGAAAGAAGGACATTTTTCAGTTAACTGTGTAGGTGTGTGTTTGAGGGAATTGTTAGTGATTATACGTACACAGCACATCACCATCCCAGGTGCCATCTGTAGGAGATGGGGATGGGCTGACAGCCCAGCCTGCAGCACGGGCTCGTTCTCCATCAAAAAAAAAAAATCTGGACTCACATACTGGTGTGTGGAGCACACAACAATAAGTACATTAGCAAGCTGGTAGGCCTTAGCAGACACTTACCACCATACACTGAAGCAGCAGGCTCAAGGTGAGGGTGTGCAGCCAACACACCAGGGATCGGGCGGGAGCTGGAGATGCTGGGGTGGTGCTCCCAGGGCTGGCTGCAGCCAAGGCTTATGGGCCTGGTGTGGAGGGAGTGGCTGGGCCCTCCGTGACTGCAGGAGTACCTGCTGGGGAGGGAGTGGCTTGGCCCTTCGGGGCAGCAGGAGTACCTCCTGGGGAGGGAGGGACTGGCTGGGCTCCAGGGAAGGTGGTGGGGGTGTCCCGGGTGGATCTGGGGACTGTGGAGCGTCCCCAGACACGGAGTCCTCGTCATCTGTAATATCAAACAGGATAACAGAGCAATTTAAGAAAAGGAACACAACATAGGGAAAACACCTTGTGTGTGTGTATGAATCTCATGACGGCGTGAACGGTACGGTAAAAGGTTATGGTTGCGCTTACCATATGGTGAGGGCCCACTCTGATTTGGGACATGAGTACAACATCAGTGGCCACATATTTTGAACGTTATATAACCCTTGGCTTAGCATGGTAGGTATTTGTAACTTGAACACAAGAGCAGCCAGTAAGCATCAGGTGTTTGCACCATGGGGGCCAACACATAGCAGTGAGATTGTATTAAGTGTTCTGTATTGTGATCAATGTGTAGCAAAATGGTATGTCACATGTCACACATATGTGCTGCAAGGTGTCATGTGGGTGTTGAACATCGCAATAATATGTTGGTGTCACCTTTGCGGTCAGGACACAACTATTTTTGCCACCACACAGGTCAAGGACCACTATAGCCATCACGATTTGGATGACAAATGAGTGTTTTTGACACCTTCATGTTGCAGTGTAACCAACATGCAGATGCACATTATGTGGCATGGCACAATACTACATGATGTTTGTGTAGTGTTTGGAGTATTTAGCTTGCCATGTGTGTGTTTGGCATTGCCACATACTCACCACGCAGCCTGGCACGAAGATTCACAATGCGCCCTGCAGACTTGTGCTTCAGGTCCGCTATTTTTTTTCTGGATCTGCTTGCAGGTCCTCTCCACCCCCAGTTTCTGGAGCAGGGCCCGCTGGATCCTCCTGAGTGTGCTGCGCTTGTGCCGCCGTGGGTGACTGTGACGCTGTTGATACTAGTAGTCATGGCAGTAACATAGGTCTATGAGAAGCATTAGCTCTGCCAGACCCCATGCTGTGCTGCGGCCATGACTGTTCTCTTATGTGCAGGGGAGGGGCAGGCACCTGGCAGGCAGGGAGTAACCAAAACAAACATCACGTCACCACGCACACTGGAGGCGCCAAACAACATTGAGGACGCTAACAAGGTAGCCATCCGCGGCGCGGGAGCAGTGTAATATAGCCATCAGCAACACCAAATTCACAAAGGATTGCAGTGCGTTGGCCATGGCACCCATGTGCGATGTGTAGGCCAACATCTGAATTGTCATGTGTGGCAGTATAGTGGACACAGTGAAACTTCAAATACACACGCCCAGCATAGCTTGCGCTATTGAATGCGTGCGTAATTGGACTGATGTAGTGGATGGTTGTGTAGGTGATGATGTGTGTGGTGCTGAAGTGACAGCTCTTCAAATATGGCGCCCTGTGAAGGAACCGTCAATGGAAACACAGTAGCCTCCACCAATCATCGCTGATGGGGCGCGGACTCCAGCACGCTGTGGCACGCCTATGGGAAATCAATAGGCGATGCAGATTCCATCACTATCGCCTGTTCACAAGCCAAAAGCCGGGGAATGTCGCCTTCATGATTGCCTCTGATTTTGGAACAGTGCTCTGTAATGGGAACCAGGTGACAACTTTTTTATCGCCGCCAAATTCCCAAATTACACGCCGCAACTGCGAGGCAATTTGACGGCGATGGTGCCAGGGTGACATATCGCCGGACAGATTCCTCGCCGTGGTTGCGGCGTGTAAAGGTACCCCAAGAGTTATTAACTCCGGACCGTACTGCTAGGCATCCTGTCCAAGGGCCCTTCTCAACTCGGTCACTTCGTCCATAAATCAGTATTCTGACCTGTCTCTACTGACTCGCTTTTTCTCTTGGTTAACTTGCTCTCTTTCAAGGATCTCGCTATCCTTTACCTTGGTCCCCAATCACCCTAGGTCTGTCTCTCTGGGCTGTATCTGACCTGCTGACAGAAAACTTTTACAATGCTTTCAGCCTAGCACCTTCTATACTGGGCATGTCTTTAACATAACCCTGTCAATACCTACTCACTACCTGTTGCTGAGCAGAACACAACTTCATAACATGGCAGGGCTAAACATTATACAGGCAAACATAATAATGCATCACTTCACATTACATATCATAGCAATAACACTGTCGTCAAGGGGAAATATGGGTACTATGTCCATCTCTTTATACCCTCACACTGTTCTTACATTTTTTGTAGTTCCTCCCATAATGCACCCACACCCTTTATCCCCATACGCCACTCTATTTCACACACCTTGCACCCCTCACACCTTGTACCCCCAAACACCACTCTGTCTGCACCCCTCTCATACCCTGTATCCCCATATATCACACAGCCTGTACCCCACTCACACCACTCTTACACACAGTTCACTCCAATGCATCCCTCTATTTTAAACATCCTGAACCCCTCAGTCATAATCTGCATCCCCCCATATGCCACCCACCCTGCATAAGCCATGTTCCCCTCTTCCCTCATCTCCTCCAACTTTTACTTTATCTCCTGCTATATTCAGCCAGTAAAACTCTGTGGCTCCTCCCACACAAGTCACCTGGGCATGACATTGCACATCCTGTTCCACTAGCCAGTATTTATGTTAATCTGTGCAGGGAGCTGATTAGTACTCCTTTGTCCGTGAAGCGCGCCAGCATATCAAATTTCTCCTAGTGGCTAATTCAGCCCTAGGCCTCAGTAATGCCCGCCCACCTGCCCTTAATAGCTATGTTACTGCAGTTATGTTATTGGGTAAGTAGCCAAAGCTGGTGTGCTGCACTGCAGTTGAACTACATGTGATGTCACTAGTTTTATTATTTTACATTGCACTTATCCATTCGTTCATATAATAATCTACATTCATTTTAGACGAGTCTTATGGTACATGGGTAAAAAATTAAATTCAGAGTCATCAGAAGAATTACTACAGTACTTACAACATACTGAATATACTACTCTCGTATTAAGAAAACAATAACTAAAACACACTACCGTTCAAAAGTTTGGGGTCACTTAGAAATTTCCTTATTTTTGAAAGAAAAGCACTTTTTTTTTTTCAATGAAGCTAACATTAAATGAATCAGAAATACACTCTATACATTGTTAATGTGGTAAATGAATATTCTAGCTGCAAACGTCTGTTTTTTAATGCTTTATCTACATAGGTGTATAGAGGCCTATTTCCAACCACCACTCCAGTGTTTTAATGGTACACTGTGTTTGCTAACTGTGTAAGAAGGCTAATGGATGTTTAGAAAACCCTTATGTTAGCACAGCTGAAAATTTTTTGGCTGATTAGAGAAGCTATAAAATTGACTTTCCTGTGAGCTAATTGAGAATCTGGAGCATTACATTTGTTTGTTCTATGAAACTCTCAAAATGGCCAGAAAAAAAAGAGAATTTTCATGTGAAACTCAACAGTCTATTCTTGTTCTTAGAAATAAAGGCTATTCCATGCGTGAGATTACAAAGAAACTAAAGATTTCCTACAACGGTGTGTACTACTCCCTTCAGAGGAAAGAACAAACAGGCTCTAACCAGAGTAGAAAAGAAGTGGGAGGCCCTGCTGCACAACTGAGCAAAACGACAAGTACATTAGAGTCTCTAGTTTGAGAAATCGATGCCTCACAGCTTCTCACTTGGCAGCTTCATTAAATAGTACCTGCAAAACGCCAGTGTCAATGTCTACAGTGAAAACGCAACTCTGGGATGCTGGTCTTCAGGGCAAAGTGGCAAAGAAAAAGCCATATGGGAGTCTGACTAATATATAATAAATAAAATATTAATATAGGAGAAAGAACACAGACATTGGACAGAGGAAGATTGGAACAGTTTTATGGACAGACAAATCAAATTTTGAGGTGTTTGGATCACACAGAAAAACATTTGTGAGACGCAGAACAACTGAAAAGATGATGGAAGAGTGCCTGATGCCATCTGTCAAGCATGGTGGAGGTAATGTGATGGTCTGGGGTTGCTTTGGTGCTGGTAAAGTGGGAGATTTGTACAAGGTAAATGGAATTTTGAATAAGGAAGCCTATCATTCCATTTTGCAACGCCATGCCATGCTGTAATTGCTGCAAAGGGAGCAATCTTTGACGAAAGCAAAAGTTTGAAGGACAAAATTATTATTTCAAATAAAGATCATTAATTTCTAACCTGGTCAATGTCTGGACTATATTTTCTATTCATTTTGTAACTCATTTGATAAATATAAGTTTTCATGGAAAACACAACATTGTCTGGGTGACCCCAAACTTTTGAACGGTAGTGTATTTTGGAAATGAGGTAAATGCAATTCTCTAAAATGTACAAAAAGATCTATTGAAAATATAGAATTCCACTAAAATTAGCCAAACCAAATACAATATTTCTAATTTATATAGAGTTGAAAAGTTTACAGTAGTAAACGTAGCAAATACAGATTGCAAATCAGTACAAAGAAAAAAAAATCCAAATCACATAAATATAAACTAATAAAATGAAGCTTGTTGAGAAGAACTGCTATAAAAATGACAGACCTGTCTAAAGTGAGAAGGGGAATGGTGTCTAATCATTGCCAAAATAGAGTTATGGTATATGCTATTAATATGCCATGAACTTCTAAAATAAGAAAACAGTTTGAAAGAATCAGTCAACAAAGGTTGTAAGTGGAGAGTTACCATCCAGCGATAGAAGCGCTCACCTTACGGCTGTGATCTGGGGGCATGATGCAGTTCTTCAAGGTCATCAAAGTTCACCGCCGACGCGTCAGTGGTGAACTCGGATGACCCCAATGAACTGTATATACGGCACCCCGTACTGAGTGAGAGAAGCGCTGACTACAGCGGAGTTCATTGGGTTCATTCGAGTTCACCTCAGATGATCTCAGGTAACTCCAACTCTGACATTACTACGAGCACAGCCAAAGTAATTTTCTCGGCGGTGTTCGTGGTAACAGGGTGTTCCTGTCTCTCTGCCTGTGGATTATCGTTGGAGGGAGGTTATTTTTTGTTAATTAAAGATGGTAAACATGGTTGTCTCATGTTATATTTCTATTAAAATGTTTTTTCTCTGTATTGTGTGTTTTAATGTTTACTAGAAATTCATAGTGGCCAGGTTTAATATTGGCCTGACACTATGAATTTCGGGCTTAGTGCAAGCTGCCAATACAAAGCCTGCCTTAATCCTTTATCACCCAGCGTGCCAGCCCCACCAGGGCCCTGGAAGAACTGAGTAAAGCGCCAGAAAATGGCGCTACAACAGAACGCGCCATTTTCAGGGGTGGCTGCGGGCTGCAATTTTCAGCATGGGGGCCTAGAATGCTTGGGCCTTACCACACTGAGAATCCCAGCTCTTAGCTGCCTGGGTTTTATCTTGGCTGGCGATCAAAAATAGGGTGAAGCTCACGTATTTTTTTCATTTATTTAAATAAGTAAAAAAAATAATGATATGCCCTGTATTTTGATAGCCAGCTAAGGTAAAGCCAGGCAGCTGGTGGTGTCCACTTTATCTGCGCTGAAAATCAAAAATACAGCGAACATCTACACAAAATTCTCTTAGTTTTTTACAGTACTATGATGTCAGTCAATTGGTGAGGGGCCCAACAGCCAATCACAGATGCGGTCACAGAGAATGGGTGTCTGTGATTGGCTGCTGGAGTAACCTGAAACCAGCCCATACATTCTAGCATCTAGAATGTATGGGTAGTTTTCAGGTTAATCCAACAGCCAATCACAGACACACATTCTCTGTTATGTCTGGGATTGGCTGTTGGGTCCTTCTGCAGTGAATATCCAGGACCCCAAAGTAGACACGGCAGGATGGCGGGACACGGTAAGTATGAGCTGCTGTTTAATAACTATATGCTTTCTTTTACAGCCCCCCGCTCCAACCCCATAATGTCAAAGTCCGAGTTCGGGATTCGGACTCAAGTTCAAGTCATGTTCAGCGCCAAACTCGGACTTTAAATAAAAAAGTCCAGGCGAGTCCGCCAAACCAGCATTGGCGGGTTTGGCCATCACTACTGCCTACTAATTTTATAGAGAATATTCTGTTGCTAACTTTAACACCATCTAAATAATATAACGATTATTTAATTGCAAAGACCTTGGAAATATTATTTGGCTGTAATTCTGCAATTGGTCTGTGCACTCAGACTAAAGCATCTAGAAGTCTTCTCAATGATGTTAATGAGTTTAGGAGTACTCTAGAAGTCCATTTTCAGAGTTGGCCCCTACTCATTCCTTGAAGTGTGCCATTGTGATAGAAGCATGGTTGCTAAAGTCACTAGCCATCTTCCAAGTTTAGTAGGGCATGTGCTGGACAAATAACTTGAAAATTCACTAGGCATGGTAAAGAAAAGCAGCAGAGTGGGGGAGCCTACAGTAAAGGGATAATCTTAGCACTGAAAGTTATAGGACAGGTGATAATTTTTTGATCAGTGGGGGTCTGACAGCTGGTATTAACCTACTATTCTGAGCAGAGATGAGCAAACACCAGAGTGTGTTCAAATTCAGAGTGGTTTGTTGTTCAGATTAAAATCAATGGCAGGCAACTTTCAACGCATAAAAAACACCTTCAAAGGTGTCCGAATGCTGCCAAACATGGACAGACACAGATTATTTTACCATGTCTCCACTGCTTGAGTGCACCGGACCATCTGCATGTGCTCCCTCTCACTTCCGCATTCGTGCTGTCAGTGAGTGACATGTGCGGTCAGCTGATCTGATCATCATAGCAATCACGTCACGTGACCAGATAATGTCAGCTGATCTGGTCACATGACTGGATTACTATGGGGACCAGATCAGCTGCCGCGCACGTTAATGACTGCCAGTTCTGCTCCAGGTGTGCGGTGACTCGCTGAGGTCACCTGAGATCACTGATTTGGTAACCATGGTGGTTGCTAATCATAGCAGATACTATGGTTACCTGAACGGTGACCTCAGGTGACCTCAACGAGTCACCGCTTACTGATGGAGCTCACAACTCATTCATTCAGTGACTGGAAACTGTGGTAACAGAATGCCGTACTCTTCCCCATAGCCTCTAATGAACCAGAAATAGCAGGGGATCGTAGAGGAGTACAAGGGTGGGGAGGGAGTAATAAAGATGGAGTCTCTAAGTATCTCTGTGTTTTTATTTAGAATAAAATTATTTATCTGTTTTGCATCTTTTTAAACAATTTATTTGAGATACTTAATGGCTGAGACTATCTTAGCCTGATATTAAAGGGAACCTGTCACCCAAAATAACCTTCCTAACCTGTTAATAGCTGTCCCTGCAGCCTTACAATACTTTCTAAGCCATCCCTATTTGACCTATGTTAGTAATCTATGACTACAAAAAAGTAGTTAGCAAACTTACAAAATCCATGATAGCGGGGCGTTCCTTGCTGCGTTTGTAATGGGTAGACGGGTCCCCTGTGCCGCGCTACCCCTGCCTCGCCGCTCTATTATTCCTTAATGGGTGTCATTACACACTGCAGAGCTCAGGCACGATTTAAATATCGCACCCGCAACGTCCCCACTGCGACACGGTCACGTGACGCCGGTATCGCATCACTTCTGGTCGCCACAAGTCTCACACAGGCAGACTTCGCGCATGCGCAGATTGCATGCTGAAGTCTGCCTGTGTGCGACCGGAAGTGACGCGATCCCGGCGTCACTTGACCACGTCTCAGCGTTGACGTTGCGGGCGCGATATTTAAATCGTGCCCGAGCTCTGCAGCGTGTAAGGACGCCAATTAGGGCGTAATAGAGCGCCAAGGCGGGGGTAGCGCGGCACATAGGAATATCCTCTGTCATGGATTTTGTAAGTTTGCTAACTACTTTATTGTACTCATAGATTACTAACATAGGTCAGATAGGGATGGCTTAGAAAGTATTGTAAGGCTGCAGGGACAGGTATTAACAGGTTAGGAAGGTTATTTTGGGTGACAGGATCCCTTTAAGAATCTCAGGGCTTAATACCAGCTGACAATACAAAGCTGGTATTAACCCCTTATGCTGGAAGAGCCTGGTAAAGCACCTGGAAATGGTGTTATGATGAATGCACCATTTTCAGAGGTGCCTGCGGGCTGCTATTCTTTAGTGTGGGGGACCCTAAAACAATGGGCCTTCATCCTACTGAGAATACCAGCCCTCAGCTGTCTAGCTTTACCCTTTTAACACTAAAAAAGAGAAGCTGTACTCTGCTCTGACAATAAAAATATACAGAATTCTCTCAGTTAAGGAAGAATACAAAAATTGAGTCACTTAGCTTTAAAAATATGGCCATATCATTAAACCGCCCAGTCGCCACGTCAAGGTGTGTCTCTTGGACTGGGTCCCCAACCTTCAATTTCTGCCACTATCATGCTTAAAACCTCCTAATCTATCACCAAAAAAGGAGCAGAAAAGCTGCTGTCAGAATATTCTTTAAAACCCCATTGGTACGCACTCCCTAGAGTGCACAAATCCCTGACTAACCCCCCTAGGTCGGCTTATTGTGGCAGGGACCGGATCGCTTACCGAACCCTTGTCACAGTATGTCGACTGATTACTTCGTCCTTTGCTGCCTAAAATACCATCGATGTAGAGCCTCTATACTCAGATCCCTCAAGATCTGGGTATAGAATGTGTAAAAACAATTAAGAACTATGGCACTGATTTATCTGTAGCAAACTTAATCAGTGATCTCTAGATTTCATCCTAAAAATCAACACCTTTAACTTTGTAGATGAATGGTACCTGCTATGCAGCGAGACCGCAATGGAGACCCCGGTTCCATGCACCTTTGCTAATTTTTTCTAGCGTTTTTTGAAGAGATTTATATTTACGACATTACTAACTCCTATCTGAGACATATCAAATGCTACCGGAGATATATAGATGACATTTGTAGGTGAGGGATGTTACAGAAGCTGATTTTTCGACCTTTGTCAATTAACTAAATAAAACAAACTTCTTCAACATGTTGTTCACCTCACAATTTGGTGGCAAAGGTCTTCCATTTTCTCGAAAAAAAAGGATGGAGATCTGCGATGGGGTATTAAAAAGATCTCTTTATAAAAAACACACTACCACAAATTCATATCTGCGCTATGACAGTGCTCGTCCACCACATACAAAAGAATCACTACCATATAGCCAATTTCTGTGGTTGAAAAGAATAAACAATGATGAAACCGTTTTGAAAGAACAGGCAGACAACCTAGAAATCAGCTAAAAAAAAAAAAAAAAAAAAAAAAAAAAAAAGAAGAGGTTATCTAGATAAAACATTAAAAATTGCTAGAGACCGGGCCTTTGATAAAAACAGTGATAATAAAAGATCAGTGCAAACATCTAAAACCATACAAAAAGATGTTTGTAATAAAACCAGCAACAGGTTCTTTTCCAATTTCAAATACGGCCCCTTACAATCCGCGATAAATACATTCATTTTAAAACATTGGCATGTGCTTACAGCAGATCATGACTTGCAATCTTTAAATTTAAGTAGACCAATGATCACCTAAAGGCATACTAAAAATCTGAGAGATCTGTTAGTCCGGAATAAAATAATTCATTTACAAGAAAAAACCTTGCTAGATCTAAAACGCCCCAAGGGCAAATATAGGTGTAAAAAAACTGCCCATTTTGTAACTTCCCTGATAATAATATAATAATATTTATTCATGTATATGGCGCTATTAATTCCATAGCACTTTACAATTATGCCAACAATCCCATTAGAATTGGTGATAAAACTAAGGTTGTAGATTCGCTGATTACCTGTAAAACCGGCTGGGTCGTCTATGTAGTTTTCTACCCATGTAAGCGTTTCTATATAGGGAAAAACATCCGACCCCTATATGTACGCTTCAGGGAGCACTATAACTAACTATCAGTTCAGGTGTCGGTTCCCCATAATTAATCAAACACATCCGTGATGACCATGATGGCTATCCTAATGTGTTAAGGTTCGCAGGTATGGAAAAGATCAACCTGGCCCCTCAAGGAGGAGAAACTCAGAAAAGTCTCCTACGAAAAGAAGCCAGATGGATCCTCAATACACGGGCACAAGGAGCACTGGGTTTAAACGATAAGTCGGATCTTGCTGTCTTTCTATAAAAGGTTTTAGTCCTTTGGCGGTTCTTTTCCGTCTTAATTCCCCTTCCCTCTTTGATCGATCTCTGGAATCTGCTGCCTCCTTTACCTAGAGTCTTTTTTTCTCCCAATAACTATCGATTCCTCTTTTCCTTGACTACCCCTAGAGGTCATTTTTGTTTCCTTATTTACAACTGATGTTCTGCAGTTCGCTGTCTAGTTACACTTTTTTTAAGCAAATGTCATGGGCCTAATATCCCTATTTTCTATGTCCAACTAAAAATAAGAATATTTTTTACAAAAATTCTTTCATAAAAAATGGTATTTTCCCTTTTGCCAAATGAAATCATTAATATAATAATGGTCTATGATGGAATCCAGCAGGTTTTTCTATAAAACAGATATCTTTTTTCTTTCCTTTAGAAAGAAAAAATACTTCAGGAAAAATTAAAAAATAAAAATATTGAAATAACAAGAGATTTCTAGGTAAATTAATAGTCCCCTCTTTTTTGGCGGCTTAAATGAATCTTTGTGTATTTTTACTTTAAAATCGCTCATTTTTCTGGATAGACTATTAAGGGCCCTTTCACATCAGCGTTTTTTGAAATTTGCGGCAGACGCGGTGAAAAAAACCGCATCTGCTGCAATTACCGCATACCGGCTGCACTTGCGGTGCGGTTGCGGTAAACGCCATGCAAAGTATAGGCGTACTTGCAGCAGGTGCGGCAAGTGCGGTTTTGCACTTGCGGCAGGTGCGGCCGCGAAAAAAACCGCGGCTGACCGCGTTTTTTTTCGCGGCCGCACCTGCCGCAAGTGCAAAACCGCACTTGCCGCACCTGCCGCAAGTATGCCTATACTTTGCATGGCGTTTACCGCAACTGCGCCGCAAGTGCAGCCGGTATACGGTAATTGCAGCAGATGCGGTTTTTTTCACCGCATCTGCCGCAAATTTCAAAAAACGCTGATGTGAAAGGGCCCTAAGAGTTTTTCTTGAAATAAACTTTCTGAAAAAAACGTTGAATATTTTTTACCTGAGTGGGTTCCCTTACATAAACGCTGGGCTATCTATTTAAAAGCCTGGTTATCTGTCAAATTATTCATAGGGGCAATTTTACTGGAATTGGAAAAGATAGAATAAAGCAACTACCTATGCTTGAACATCAGAATGGCTGGAATCGATTTAGAGTCCTTTAGTACTTTTTCTCCATAAACAGACTATAATTGTGAGTCTTGTCGCTTTTTATAATATCAGCTTGTTATGGGCACTTGCCCCTCCCATCGCTCCATGGTTTTTGGTTCACTTTATAATGCTTTCATAATGGTTTTTGTCACACTTTTGAAAAGGATTTGTCGTGCCTTGTTTTTGAAAAGGACTTGTTACGCTAGTTAACCTTGTTTAATGTAAGAATTCTTCACATTTTTTAATGTTTTTAATCTGTATTGTATACCCTAAATGTAGCTGGGACATAGATAAACCATCCCACCGATTTAAGGAAGGGGAAATCACGTCACGAGCATAGGACCAGTAGAAGTGCCTTTCCGGCATGAAACAACTCGTCATTTTCCCCTTCCCTGCACCGTGTTGAAATGTCACCACAGTAAACTTTTTTGCAACGGAGCAGGTGACTGCACCTTTTTTTTCTACTTTGCTTGGCCATAGTTTTAAAGCCAAGTGTCTCAATTTTTGCATTCTTGCTTAACTGAAATAATTCTGTATATTTTTATGGTCTGAGTAGAGTGCAGCTTCTCTTTTTTTAGTGCAATAATTGTTGTTTGGCTTTGCACACTGTTAGAATGAGTGTCGCAGTGTTTTTCTCTAGTTTTACCCTGGCTTGCAATTAAAAATAGGGCGGAGCCCACACTTTTTTTTTTGCCAGCCAAGGTAAAATTAGGTAGTTGAGGGTGGTAGCTGACAGCTGTCCGCTTTCACTGGGCTGCACTGAAAAATACTGCGAAGGCCCATGCATTTATTTTATAATTATTTAACACACTATGATGACAGGTTGGTTGCCATACACTTTAGTGTATGGTAACCAAGCACAATCACCGTCCAGATTGAATAAATGCAGTCTGATTGCAACAGCCAATCAAAGACACTCATGTAGTGTTTGGCACCAAACCTGACATCATAGTGTGTTAAATAAATAATTAAAACAAAATAGTGGAGCTTAGCTGTATTTTTTAATCTAGCACAGAAAGCAAACGGCTGCAAGCTGCCACCCTCTGCTGCCTAATTTTACCTTGGCTGGCATAAAAAAATGTATTTTTAATTGCCAGCCAAGGTGAAACTAGGCAGGTGAGGGCTGGTATGTTCAACGTGGCAGGGGGTCTTTGTTATTGAGGTCCCCTTTTGCTATAGAACAGCAGCCCGCAACCGTCCCTAAAAATGGAGCATTCAACTTAGCGCCTTTTTCAGGCTCTTCAAGCAACCCTAGTGCCAGTGGTACACTGGGCAATAAGGGATTAATACCAGCTTTGTATTGATAGCTGGTATTAAGCTTTGAGATTCTTAATGTTAAGCCAAGTTAGACCCAGCCATTAAGAATCTCAAACGAATGGTTAAAAAAAAACACAACATAAAGAAAAATCATTTTATTCAAAATAACAACACAGAGACGCTTGGTGACTTCATCTTTATTACCCCCTCACCACCCTCGTACAAGTCCATGATCCCTTATGATGTCTTCTTCATTACAGGCTATGGCGAAGAATACAGCATTCTGTTACCACAGCCTTCAGTCACTGAATGAGCTGCGAGCTCCATCTTTAAGTGGTGACTCACTGAGGTCACCGTTCAGATAACCATGGTACCTACTATGATTAAGAACCACCATGGTTACCTGTACGGTGACCGCAGGTGACCTCAACAAGTCATCTCACACCTGGAGCAGAGCTGGCGGGTGATTGACGTGCATGGCAGCTGATCTGGTCACCACAGTAATCAAGTCAGGTGACCAGATCAGCTGACACTATCTGGTAACATGGTGATCAGATCAGCTGACCATGCACGTCACTCACCAACAGCATGG